>JAJHUR010081995.1:0-14480 GCA_027495735.1 Lutjanus campechanus | reverse complement strand
CCTCCGTGTTGATTAGCCCGGATCAGGATGTCGTCCAGCCCGCAGGAGCAGAACCAGGAGCCGAAGGAGGAGCAGAAAGAGGAGCCAAAGGAAGAGATGAAAGAGGAGCAGAAAGAGGAGCCGAAAGAGGAGGCGAAGGAGAAGGAGGAGGTGAAGGAGGAGGTGAAAGAGGAGAAAAATGAGGAGCCGAAAGAGGAGAAAAAGGAGGAAAATAAGGAAGAAAATAAGGAAGAAAAGCCTGAGGTGAAGAAGGAGGTGAAGAAGGAGGAGAAGAAGGAGGAGGCGAAGGGATCCTGGAAGAATTTTATCTACAACCCGGCGACCGGAGAGTTCATGGGCCGGACCGCCAGCAGCTGGGGTAAGAAGGACCGACCGACCGACAGACGGACAGGACCGGTTCTGTCTGTCCGTCGGTCTGTCAGTCTCTGTGTGTCTCACTGTCTCTGTGTGTTTTATACATCTGAATTATACTGCAGGTTTGTCACGGAGAGGCCTCCTACTGCAGCACATCACCATATATCACAGAAAATCAAAATGTATGACAAGTACATCATCAAAATATCAAAATATATATAATTACATCAAAATATATGACAGTATATCAAAATACATCAAAATATATGATAGTATATGACAGTACATCACAACATAACAAAATATCTGTAAATACATCAATATATATAACTACATTGTGATATATGAAAAGGTATATCAAAAATATATCATAATATATATACATATTTCATAATATATGTCAGTATATCGAAATATATGACAGTACATCACAATATATCAAAAATATATCAACATTTTATCACAGTATATGTAAATATATTTAAAAAAAATCTAAATATATAATAGTATGTCACAATATATCAGAATATGTAACAGTAGATCAAAGTATATCAGAATGTATGACGGTAGATCACAGCATCAAAAAATATAATCAAAATATGTCAATGGTGTAACCGAACATCACACCTGTGAGGTGATTGGCTGTTTGTGTGTCACTTGTAGCACCCAGGGCTGTGATTCGTTAATGTGCTTTCAAGGTGGTTTGCACTTAATGCATTGAAGTTAAACTAATTTAACTTATCTCTTATTTGTATTGATGATGTTTCTATCACTGATACATATTGCTATTGCTTCATCGCCGGGGACAACTGGGTACTCGTGGTACTGATGGTAAATCAGTCAGGTTTGCAACTTTTGCTCCACTCATGGAGAAACTGCTGTCGGGGAAAATTCAATCTGCCAGATTTATTCCTCCTCCTGACACGGACTGCAAAGACCTTCTGCTCGTGCTCCCAAACATCGCAGATGCACGTAGTTCTGTTTATACTATTTTCTGGAGTACACTTAGAGGACAGGTTCTACTAATGTGCAGTAGACTGATGTCTGTAAAGACTGCATGGACGAGTCACAACAAATTGGGTTTTATCTGGACGTCCACACAGAGCCGACTTATACAGCGGATTCTTGGGCACTTGTGGATGCACAAAGTATATTACCTGCCTAACACTGACTTTGGAATGTGATGTTGAGGTAAAGCTGGTGTTACTCCTCTTCACTGATCATGAAATTTGGCGTACCGGGGCTAAGACATTGCGTGGTATCGAATTGCTGCATAGACTTAGACACAGGTATTTTCCGATACAGGTATTGTATTAGAGGATTGCTTGGGGGACAAGTAGAAGGACTTTGTGTTCTGGTTTTACTGTAGATGGACCCAAATGCAGGGTCTTGTAAAGGGATGAGAAGAGATCCTGGTGGCCAAGGCGGAGGTGGCAGGCTGTGATCCAGATGCACAGGGAAAGATAGGATTAGTCTTCAAGAAAAAACACAAAGGCTAAGGACTAAAGGGTAAGTGGACTGGAAGCTGAGGGCTGGACAGGAGGAGACCTCTGGACACCTTATGGGGCCGGGCATGACTATGACAACATTGTTTGAACACTTCTGGTGGCTGGGCGTGGGGACAAAGGCAGGACTCTTCTGGAGGCTGATGGAGATGAAGATGAAGACTAGACCCCTTTGGAGGCCGGCAGCAAAGACAAAGCTGGGACCCTTCTGGAGGCCGGCAACGGTGGCAAAGTCAGATGCGAGACTCCTCTGGAGGCCATTGGTGAAGACAAAGGTGTGACCCCTCTAGAGGCTGGCGGATGCAGCAAAGACCAAGGTGCGACCTCTTGGAAGGCTGGTGGCAGACCGACGGCAGGTTAGCCAAGCAGGAGACTGGAGGCTGCAGTTCTGGATGAATAGGGGATGACTGCAGCTCGGGCTCTGAAGAATGCTGCAGTTGAGGGACCTAGATGCAAAGACTGACTCAGGAAGAGGCGTCAGGTGACCCAGAGGCTGAAGAGACGCTGGGTGACTTGGGAGCTGTGTTGGCATTTGCCACCCCGGGAACTGGAGAGACATTGGCTGAGGCACCGGGCAGCAAAACCTGCATGTTGCTAGGCAGCTGGAAACCACAACATCAGTGACAGCCACACTTCATTCTGGAAGGCATCCCAGAAGGTGGCTCTGGGCCAGGTCTGGACCAGGAACTGGCTGGGTTGTTGCTAACCAACTTGTCAGGTGGCTGAAGCCTAGCAGTCTGGGAACTGTCCGGTTTTAAAGCGAGGCCCAGAAGAAAGGAGACTAGGACATTGGATGAAATAGACCTGGATGACAGGGTACCTCAACATTGTCTAGACCCTCTCTTTCTTGAGGGGGCTGTCCTAATCACTGGGTAGAAGGCTGACAGCCAGCATGTGGGTAGCTAACAGGCCGGGGTGTGGGCTCAGGACTAATACAAGGGAAGCTAGCTGGCTGAGTGCTAAGCGAAGGGAAGCTAGCTGTCTGAGAGTTGACCATCTTGGAGGTCGAATGACTCCTGTGGTGCACTGGGTTTGAAACATCTCACTCAAAAGTATCCCAGCAAACTGCCATGAATCTCAGCGTGAGAGCTTGGTTGTCCTCATACACTGAATGAAATTTTTTTATCATAGGCTAATCGTCTGGGCCATCGGAATGAACAAGGGGTTTAAAACTGGTCTGCTGGCAAGTCTCTGCAGGGTCCATGTTTGGCCATATCATTCTGTTGTGGTTTTACTTTAGATGGACCCAAATGAAGGATTCAGGCAGGGAAGTGGTGCTTTGAGAAGGGAACGAGGACAGAGAGGGAGGAGCCACGCCCACAAAACAAACAAGGGGAGGATTGGAAACACAAGGGAGAAAAGAGAAAACAACACAGGGAAAAACACCAAAGTAACTAATGGCACAACCATAGCCATGACACTTTGTTGATTCAGAGAGTTTCAGATAAACTGTCAGAGGAATTGGGGTAGAAGAGGCAGGGCCTGGTGTAGACTGACCCCAGCAAGGAGGAGAAACACTGCCTATTTATGTAAAACTTGCATAAAATGACTCAAATCTACTCCACTGCAGATAGTACTCTGTCAGTGTAGGTGGAGCTGATGGTCATACTGACACTATTCCACCAGACAGTCGGGAGCCCTCCTTGGTGTTCAGCAGCTGCCATTTTTACAAACTGACAAATTCATACCTGAACTGTACATTTACTGCCAGACTGACAGCTTCACTGCTCACCTTTTCCTCTGCTCAGCGACCATACACCGTCACTCTCTGCTGCTCAACATGCTCCTCTGTCCAATCAGCAGTCTGCAGTGTTTGCTGGCTCACCTTTAACATCTTAAAAATACAGCCCCTGAATATAAAATTCACCTATGATTAGGCCCAGTGGGGTTCTGCTTAGGCACAGTGGGAGTCAACTTAGGCCTAGCGATGGTCAACTTTAGCCTTGTAGTGGTCAACCCAGGCCTGGTAGAGGTCATGTAGGCCCAGTGGAGGACATCTTAGGCCTGGTGGATGCCAACTTTGGCCTGGTAGTGGTAAACTCCGGCCTAATAAAGGTCAACTTGGGCCTGGTTGAGGTTAACATAGACCTGTTAGAGGTCAACTCAGGCCTGTTAGAGATCAAATTAGGCCCATTAGAAGTCAACTTTGGCCTGATGTAAGTCAAATTAGGCAGTAAAGATCAACATAGGTCTGGTGGAAGTCATCTTGGCCCAATGCAGGTGAGCTTAGGCCCGGTACAGGTCAATTTAGACCCGGCGGATCAACTTAGGCCCAGTGGGCCACTAGACTTGCAACACACTGAAGGAAACCCTGTTAAGGGAACATGAGGAAGGTGTACACAGAGAAGCAGGGTCATGTGAATGACGACGATGACAAACTTGCGGAGGGCACCTAGTGGTGGTGGCAGTTGGCACTGTGAGGAGAAGAAGAGAGGAATAATCTGTGAAATGGATCCAGTGATCTGATTGGACAGTACAGTGTTTAGTGCTTGTTACCTTTGTTGTGTTTAAATAGTTTTTTTATTCTCTCCCTCAGGTCTCATCCTCCTTTTCTACCTCGTCTTCTACGGGTTTCTGGCAGGAATGTTCACTCTTACCATGTGGGTGATGTTACAAACTCTGGACGATAACGTTCCCCGCTATCAGGACCGAGTGGCCAATCCAGGTGAGTTTGTCGCCACAACTTGTCTTTAACTATTTAACTGGACTTCCTTAGTTTGAACTAAGTTTAATTTAGGAGTGTCAATGTATCATCCTGTCTAGTTGTGTTCTTGCCTGTTTTGTTTTGTCTATTGTCACTATTGTCACTAGTTGTCAAGTCAATATGATCAACCTCCAACAATAATCTGGATTATATTTGTGACTCCATCGATTATATTTAACAGTTTTCTGTCACCAAAAGTCTTAAACTGTAGATCTTCCAAGATTGTGCAGGGTGACCTGACCCGTTTTGCTTGCAATATTTTTCCCCTAAGACTGGTCTGCCCAAGTGTGTCCTTGTTATTGCCAGAAGACCATTCTGATGTTTTGAAAGGGTCAGTTTTAACCTAAATCATTATCTTTCCATGAACCTACCCAAAGAGTGTTTGTACCTGAACCAAACTGCAACTGGAAACTAAATATTCTTTTAAATGAAAAACAGTCCGTTCAAGTCAGAGAAAAAAAAGTCAACAGTGACATTTAGCTTCACACGGGTTGCAAAGCTTAGTCTGCTGTGTGAGAGTCCTGTGTTTGATCCATTCATTCACTACAATGTCTTTGCTAAATTTGTCATAACTACCTACCCCGACACTCATAGCCAATCAGAGCACAGTAGGTAGAAAAGTCTGAGGGGGAAAAATAGGCTAATTCTTGAAAAAGGGGGAGGTGTACTTGGCGCTATCTAGGAAAATCATGATTCATGGTCAAAGATGCCTGGTGTGACCCTGGAAACATTTATTCCCTGATGTTTTTCTGCTCCCTGGACTGAAATATCTCTCACTCCTGTGCCAACTATTCAGACCACGTGAAGAGTTCTTAGTACGTCCCACTATGACTCTACATGGGAAGGAAGTAATAGCAAAATACTTTCAACACACATGGGAGGATAGTTTACTAGATCATTGCTCCTCTCAAGAAAATCCTCCTCCGTCCAGAATTCAGCAAATTGGATCACTCCTCCATCCTGCTCCTGCCCACCTACAGGCTTAAGCTGAAGTAAGCGCTGCCCACTGTGAGGACAATCCATTACTGGTCCAATCAGATGGTGTCTTGCAGGACTGTTCTGATCATATGGACTCTGAGATGTTCTAGGACAAGGTGACATTGACAAGTACACAGAAACAGTCACTGAATTCATCAGTGAGTGTATAGAGGATGTTCTCACCATAGTCCTGGTGTATCCATACCAGAAGCCATGGATCAACAATACCGTACAAACTGCGTTCACTGCACGAGACCCCACCTTCACCTGAAGAGACAAAAAGCTCTCTGCAGAGTGATCACAGCAGCCACACGGGATACAGAGAGCAGACTGAGACACAGCTAAGGGGTAATGACTCACGCAGTGTGTGGCAGGGACTACACACAACATCAGACTCTAAAGGATGAACCAGCTGCACAGCAAACGTTGCTGAATCAGTGCTCTGGTTCTTGCTAAGGCCGATAAGCACAACATTTTCAGCCTCTCCCTTTCCATGTGTGTAGCCCCATCTTTCATTGTCATTTTTCTGGTGCAGAAAAAAACGTGGTAACATGTTTAAACGACTGGCATGTGTGAGGATGGTGTTTGTGGACTACAGCTCAGCATTCAACACCAAAGTCTTCTCCAGGAACTAAGCTCAGGGACTCAGCCTCAGCCTGTGCAGTCGGATTCTGAACTTCCTGTTGGGTTGATAACAGATGGTGAAGATGGGCTCCAACACCTCCACCCCTCAATACCAAAGCACCCCAGGGCTGTGTCCTGAGCCCCCTCCTCGACTCCCTGTGGCCATGCACAGCTCTAGCTTGGTGGTCATATTTGCTGAACTGATTACTGACGATGATGAGACGGGCTAGAGGACAGAAGACACAGTTGTGCTGGAGAACATCCTAACTGTCAATATCAGTAGGACCCTGGAGCTGAGAACCTGATTGAGAGCCTTCCTGAGCTCATCTGACATGGTTAAAAAGGTTCAACTCAGGTGGCTGAAAAAGGTTGCATGGTCTCCACAGAGACTCAATGCACAGTATCCTGACTGGATGTACCACTCACAGGAACGGGAACTGTATTGCCCCCAACAACAAGGTGCTACTGGGGCCCATGTGGACAGCTCAGAGCATCAGTGGATGTGAGGTTTCCTCCATCCAGGATATTTACAGCAGACATGTGTGTCTGTAAAGCCCACAGGTCATCAAAGACCCTAACCACACCAACCACAGACTCACAGACTGGTGCAGCTGCTGCCTCAGACCAGCAGGGCTCTGGGACAGTTTGTCCATCCTGCAACTTAACTTATGGACAAGTAACACCAAAGGCCTGTTGCATTTACACACACAGTTCACACGTAAATCTAAACATGGGCTAAACATGTTCGAAAATTCATGAAACACTCATGTAAGTTGTGGTGAAATTTTAAATCCTAAATGGTCTTGCACATGGGTTTGGCTAAATGGTTTGATCACATCCCTTTAACAGCAGCCCTTGCTGCACATTTCACCAAGACGGATGAATTAACTAATTTTGATGTTTCACCATGATAAGTTGCTGTAACTTAAGCGCACACGGTCAAATCTGCCCCAAATTTCACATGTATGATGAAAATACCAGCCTGAAGACATCTGCAGGACGATTACAAGTCACAGTCAGTCAGTCAGTCAGTGCCACCTACTGGGAACAGAAAGAGTTCTGCCAACTGGTTGGCATCCAGTCAAGAGACGCCGCACATCCACCACTGCTTGCAGCTGTATTGATATTTAGTACCATTTTACTTACTTTATATTTTGTTCTTTTTTTTTAGTATTGTTGCTGCAATGTTGAAGAGCCAAAACTGAACAATATTTCCCTTTTATACATGGATAATGAGATGAAATAATAAAGGACTCTTGAAGACTTAAAGTCCTTGTAACTCTGTACTCACCTACAGATGTGAGGAGTTGTTTTTCTGCTCTGGTCACCAAACCAGCTGCTGTCCTACCGTGCAAATCTGACCGAGGAGTATAAGTAGACGAGGAAGTTCAGGAACAGGAAGACAATCGTTCAGGTTTTTCTTTCCCTCGATCATACTGATAAATACACGGTGGAGGTCTTGTACTGAGACCTGGATCAATGAGGCAGTCACCCTTCAACAACTTCACTAACTTGATGTTGGGCAGAAGGAGGGAGGTGGCTGAAAAAGGGGTCAGTGAGTTTGTGTTTAGGTGGAGAAACAATATAAAATCCTCAGTCAGATCTTCACTCTGAACTTAATGAAGCCAACAGATTCTCTGCACCTCGTCTGTCTCTCAGCTGTGTGTGTATTTCACCTCACATTAACATGAAGGCAGCAGCAGAGCAGTTACCTGAAGGAGATAATGTATGGAGGATGTAAGGCGATGTTTATCTCCAGAGACAAACTTAATGCACACTGTAGGTATGAATTTCTCCTTTGGGGAAAATTAAACGTATCCATCTAAATGACTCTTGTTGTTTTTTCTATGAAGAAAAATGTTTGTTATAATTTGTCAGCTGTTCTCTTTTCAGTGTTTGATTACTGATCATAGATTTCTTTTGTTGAGTCCAGGTTTGGTGATTCGTCCTCACGCTTCTGAAATCACCTTCAACCGCAGCGACCCGACAAACTACAACCAATACATCCAACAACTGCACGACCTCCTGCAGCGTGAGTACAGACACACATCCTCCTCTGAGCGTCTGAGCCCAAACACTGTAGTCACTGTATGTTTACAGCCTGAGAGTCAACGCATCAGTTTGTGAAAAGATCAGACAAAATAAATGTTAAACTGACGGATTAATCATCAGAACAATTGATCAACTGCACAGCACAGACATTGTACGATCAGAGTGATTGATCAGCAACATCATAACTCTCTGAACAGGTGACTCTCACCTGTAAACAGGTTCAGTCACGCCTGTCAACAGGCTTTTCCACAGTAGACATGCGGATTGGTTTCCTCCTTGACTTCAGAACAGGAAATCCCAGGATTAACAACGTGAGCTTCGCAATAAAAGTTTAGCTGAGGGTTTAATTTTGACAGGTCACATGACTTGTTGTGTTTTTGTTTTTTTTCTGCAGAGTATAACGACAGCCTGCAGGAGCGTAATGACTTGTGCATGGTGGGTGAATACACCGAACAGGACAAAGAGCCTGTGAAGAAAGTGTGTCAGTTTAAACGCAGCATCCTGCGTCAGTGCTCCGGTCTGCCCGACACCAGCTTCGGATATGGTGACGGGAAACCATGTGTCATCATCAAGATGAACCGGGTCAGTAAAACACTCCTCACCCAGTCTCATCAATCAATAAATCAATCAAATAATGTGTTTCATAAGAACAACAGAAATATCTCACTGTGACTTGTTTGTTGTTCTGTCAGAGTTCAGGGTTAGAAACAAAAACTACGAGGGTAGGTTTAGGAAAAGATGATGTTTTAAGTTTTTGTCCCGAAACCCACCTAAGTATTTTGGTCCCTAAACCTGCCCAAAAAGTTTATGTTGCTACACTGCCTCCCCATGACCACCAGAGACACTGCTCTCTGTGGTCCAAATCTGTAAACTTTAAGGAAACGTTCAGAAATATGGATGAAACTGCTGCAGAATACAAACAGAAGGCTCTGTTTGTGTAACACTTAGCAAAAATGAGCCTTCAGTTTCACCACTGAGTACGGTTACTATGGTTACCTGCAGATTAATATTCAGACATCTCTGTGTCCAGAGATATTTTTAAATTTGATCATAAATAATTACAAATATAAATATGAATATTAATACAAATAATCATATAATAAGAACAATGGTCTGTCTGTGTGTCTGCAGGTCATCGGACTGAGACCACGCGGAGACCCCTACATCAGCTGTACTGCAAAGGTAACACACACACTTCACAGACAGCTATCCCATCATGCACCTGTCAGGATGACTCTCCAACAGACATACGAGGAAAACTTAACTGATATTACTTGTTATAATGGGTTTATTTTATGTGAGCAGTCTGCTGTGATATTCTGTTGACCAGCAGGTTTAAATAAATCTTTGTGTCTCTGTAGAGAGAGACTCCGTTACAGATGCAGTACTTCCCGTCAGAAGGTCGTCTGGATAAAATGTTTTTCCCGTACTACGGCAAGAAAGCCCATGTGAGTAAATACTGTTATTATTATTAATAATGTTATTATTATTATTGTCCTCTAACCTCCCACAACCCCCACTGAGTCATTTTCTAATATACATGTGCTGGCCCTGTCCTGGTACTGTTCAACCCATTTACACACAACTGCAACACACACAGACACACGCATAATGCCACACCAGTTTCCGTACGTAAACAAAGGTCAGTGCTAACGAAGATCACGCTGCGGTATAAACTTCTGTAAAAAGAAACATGAAAAACAATTACACCTGCTTTCATTATTCAGCTGCTTCAAATGAGGCGTAATGTTCACACAGTTTCTCTTAACTGTTGATATCTGAGTTCCTAACAATATTTAAGGCTGATATTTGGGTTCCTAACTATTTTTAGCGTTGATATCTGGGTTCTGTGGTGTGGTAATTTTTGTTAAGTAAGTATCAAAGGCAAAGTTATCTTTCTGTAAGTTTAATTTAGTATTTGCAAAGAAAGTAGTAAAAAAGTTTCTCTACAGTTTTTGTACCCTAACACAACGGGGAGCATTAATGACATCTGTTATGTACATTGTCTGTTACAGTTTATGGGTTATCGGGTTTGGACCCAAATGCAGACTGAGACAGAGTGAGCAGTTTGGTGAAATTTATTAAACAAACCAAAAAACAAAAACAAAAGGCTACATCAAATTGAAGCAGCAAGAGTCTTCATGACGGCAGGGAAAACACAAACACAAAAAAACTTACTTAGAAGGCAAGGGTGAAAAAACAGGCAACCAAAAATCCAGGAGGAGATCCAAAAAACAAAGTCCAAAGTCCAAAATAAACCAAAGAAATCCGTGCAGGGGAAGGACACAAGCAACACAAAATCACAAGAAGCGTAATCTAGCTGACACAAAGAAAGTAACAAGTACGAACCAACAACTGAAGAGAAAGAGACAAAGGCTTAAATACACAAGGGAGAGGGAGGATGATGAGACACAGGTGAGGGCAGTCAAGAACAGGTGAAAAGAATCAGTGATCAAAAAAGAGCGGGAAAACAGACAAAGACAGGAAGTAAAAACAACAAAGGCGCACAAGGGAAAACCAAGACTACAAAATAAAACAGGAAGTGACCAACAAAATGTCCAAACCATGACATTGTCACATTTAAAGGATGTTAAACTGTTTTAACCAGATGTGATAATTCCAGGGATCAAGCTTTTTCATGCTCCAGGCCACTTTATTAACGTCCGTAACTGATCCGTAGTGGTCGTCAGTTAACAGCTTATCCATCTTAGAGCATCCAGCAGAACAACAACATAATTTGGACAAGTTTAAAATTTTTTGTTACAGTTCTTAACCATTATTAGCGCCTTTATCTGGGTTCTTGTTGTGTTGGATGAGTTTGTTGCGTTTTCTTTTTTGTGACTAACAAATAAATAAAAATGTGATCAACTGAGACTCTTTTCACCAACTGATGGTTTAGTCGACTGTCAGAGGACAGCGTTCTCTCTCCCTCTCTCTCCATGCTAACCCCACCTCTCTCTGTCTCTGTGTTGACAGCCGGACTACGTGCAGCCCGTGGTCGCCGTCCAGTTGCTGTTGACTAAAGACGACTACAACGTGGAGCAGACGGTGGAGTGTAAACTCGAGGGCTCGGACCTGCGTAACAACGACGAGCGGGACAAGTATCTCGGTCGCGTCACTTTCCGGGTCAAAGTGTCGGAGTAACACTGTAGTACGCCAGTTGCCATGGAGACCCAAAACTGGGTTTAAACTGGAAATAAATCTCCAGTTCCGGACACTTTGTAATCCAGACCTGATCTAATCCTGGACGTCTGAATCTGGTTTACCCTGTTCAGACTCTGATGAGGAAACCAGATCTGGACCACTGAGAGCTAAATATGGTTACGATCCCGGTTCACACCTGGTTCACACCTGGTCCATATGTTGTACTTTGTGATGTAGATCTGCACCTCAGTAGACCAATCAGAATCCAGAGTGAGTGCGGTTGAACCCGTTCAGACGGTCGGAGCAGATCAGGTCTGTGGTGGAAGCATGTGAGCAGCTGCACAATGACGACGTGTTGTTTTAAATGTGTGTTTTATTCATACGTGACGTAAAGAGAACAATAATATGATCCCAGCAGCACAGCACAAATGATTTATTTAAACTCCAACAATTACTGACAGACATCAAACCAAAGTTTACATTAAACTGTGGTTAGTAATCAGATTACTGTCCTTCCACCCTGAAACTTAAACTGCCTTTACAATATTTGTTATGTTAATTAAACTGCACTGAAGATGTGATTGTAGACCCTTTTAGTGTCGTCGTCATGGTAACGTCACGCCGTTAGCTGGAGGCAAAACGAAGAACAGAGTAACAGACCACATGACCAGAACAAAATGTCGTCTTTCTGTGTTGTTGGTGTCAGAATTTAAGTATTAACGTCTTCAAACCTGAAGTTTTATCCCAGACCAGCGGCCACTGCCACTCAACACGACCAAAGACGACGGGACGGGACTGTGGAGGACGGGCGAGATTCAAACACCTCGTACAGACTACATTCCACAGAGCGGCAGTTGGGTTTGACACTTATTTGGCCTTAGGTTTAGGAGTTCGGACAGCGGACTGCTGGACTCGGCAGCCAGTCTGCTCTCATTGGTTAGTCTGAACTTTTTCCAGTTACACTCCTGCAGAGCGAGTGACCGAACAGATTCAGAAGAGCTCAGACCTTCTTCACACTTTGTTAACAAACAAGACAACAAAACTCGCTACCTAGTGTTAGCTAACATGTTTAGAGAATTGTTTTGCCTCCACCTACGCTCCATCCACACACACAAAAAAAAAACCCCGTCCTAATGTTTACAAACTGATAAAGGGTCAATTCTCAGTTTTCAGCTGCCGTCGGACTGTGAACATTTTCAGCTTCAGGGATGAAAAACAAATTAAAACCAGTCAAGTTCTACAACAGAAAAGCACAATTTTTGAACTTTTCAATAGGCTAGTACAGTTCTTTGTAACAGCAGGATGGTATGACAGTAATCTGATTACTGATAACCTGTGTGCAAAAATGTTAAACAGAATATTACAGTTTATGCAAACAACTGCCAAAATAAAATTCACTGAAGAAGCTTTTCATAGATCAGTCAGAAATGACATGAGTGCTGACAGATCAACTTATTTAAATGTTTCCATTTGAAAACTGTAACTGTAACACATGAATCTGGGTCAGTTATTATTATTATTAATAATAATAATCTCATATGGAAAAGAAATAGAAAGAACTTCCCATTGCCTCCAATAGTAAATGTACATGTTTTATATGTTTCTCATACTGTCATTTATTAATGAAAGTGACCGCTTTCAGATTTTTCTCATTCAACATGCTGTAACTGAATTATATGATTATGAATAAATATTATGTATGTTAATATTATTGACATAAATAAAGATGGCCGACGCGTCTCCTCGTCCTCCCATTGTACAAAAATGAGTCCAAAGTGTTCCACATACGAGTTTGGAGTCAGAGTCTGTGCCGTAGTGATCGGGGGCGGAGCCGCGGTATCGAGGCTCCGCCCACACAGCCGGTCAGCCTGGATAAAAACAAGTTTATGTTTGATAAGAGAGACCTGAAATGTTTGAAAAGTGAACTGCAGCCCTGTAATGGCCACATAAAGAGAAGAGTATCATCTGCATAAAAGCGTATATTGTGACACCTACACTGACCTTAAGAGCACTTGATTTATTTACGTACATGTGCTGTATACTTACGTATACCACAGACAAAGATGGCTGTTGCATCTCCATTTCCTCCCACTGAACAAAAAGAGTCCAAAGTATCTCTGATTGATCGCTCAGTCCCGCCCACACAGCCGGCCGACTCCATGGTGAGCAGGGCTCAGCTGTCAATCATGACGTGAAACCTTTGAAACCAAACTGACTAGAGACAATAGAAAACTTGAACAAACATCAGCTTGATAAGATTTACCTAAAATTATATAAACCATCTTTGCTAAATATTTTCATATATCAATTAATTTGTTGATCATTTGAATTAGTTGTTTGATCCTTAAAATGTTGATGTCCTCAAATGTCTTGTTTTGTCCACAACTCAAAGATATTTAGTTTACTGTCAGAGAGGAGGAAAGAAACCAGAAAATATTCACAGTTTAGACTTTTTTCTTTATGATCTAAATAGTTAACAATTACTTTAATAATTGAGTAATAATAAACTGAACATTGCAGCTTTAGCAACATTTATATGACGTGAACTTTGATTAGTTTGATCCATGTCCCATCTGCTAACATGGAGGGGGCGGAGTTTATGACCTATACTGCAGCCAGCCACCAGGGGGCGATCCAGGTGTTCTGGACTCACTTTGAGGCAGCTGTCATGTCGTCCATCTTTATATAAGTCAATAGTTAACACATATACATACAACCTGGAATCAAATCTGGGCCTTGAACGTGGTGCGCACACCCCTCAGATGAGCCACATGGCGGCCATATTTGTAGTTTTTAATTAAATACCTAAACATGTCGCAGTTTTAAAGACATATACTTTCACCTCTCTCACCTCCTGAAGTCACTTCCTGTTGATGGTTTTCTGTCATCATGTCAACAGAAATATTAGTTTCAGTTTATCAGAGTGAACTTTATGAATATAATGATTTCCTTTCAGTGTAACCCGACTGTACAAAATGTACAAAATGTGAATTTAAGTGTGATTTCAGTGACTCCTGTTGTGTGATTATTGAAGAAGAAGATGACATCAGCAGAGAACCAATCAGTCTTCAGTAAATCTGTTTCATCATCACGTCTCAGTGTTGTTTCTATCCTGAATG
>JAJHUR010081992.1:0-11859 GCA_027495735.1 Lutjanus campechanus | reverse complement strand
ATACATGTTCAAACATAGTTGCTGAAAATGTGAAAAGACTGAGAACTATGTACTACTGAATACTGGTGGGGTTAGACCGTTAAACTGTTGCTCACAATTTCTGTGTTCAGGATTTTTTGGGCAGATCTGAAACATGGTTCGGTGACAAAATGGAGCCATGGTCCCCCAACACTTTAAGCCGGATAAAATTTTATTTGTCAGCACTGCTCCCTCATAGTGGGCCATTAGTCTGTGAGAAGAATCTTAGTCGACACATTTTTCAGTAGTCAAGAACAGAAAAAACAAACAAACCTCCGAGCTCCACCTCCCCGACGATGACAGTATCGGGATTGTTGCAACGCTGCCTCTAATTGTGTCGCTGTCATCGGCTAGTGGACTCAGTTGGTGGTTCTGTTGGACTGGAACACAGATGGCCAGTGTGAAAAGTGGAATACAGTACTGAGGTGATTTACAGTGGCTGTGACCAGGACTCTGACTCCGGGGACAATGACTGAAAAAACCTTTAGCTGGGGCAGACCGACTATTGGTTATCATTGTTTGTTGCTGTGTGTTTATTTCCTGAAACCTTACCTTGTATATGTATTGTATAACCGCTTTATAAAAGCAAAAAGCCATGCAAGACATTGAAAGCAATTGACATAATTGTTCTTTTTAATGCCAAGTTAATGACACTATAGACACAGAACAATATTACAGAATTGTTTTACTTACACATTTAATTTATTCACAATTTTCTCACAGCCCTGTTCTCTAGTTTTACACGCCTTTGGACTTGGACTTGTGTTAGAAGAACTGAAAACAGCCAGATACCAATTATCAGCTTCGATTTGTTGAGCGATGCACAAAGAATGGGGCTCTATCTTACTAACTGCCCAACCTTAATTACTCTAATATGCTGCACTTGGCTGTCCTTCATTCAAGAGACAACTCATCACTCTTGGTCTCTTAAATTCAGCTGTTGTTGTGGAAGCTGGAAAAAATTAAGGCTCCGTGGATACTTTTGCCTCCACAGGAATCTGAATCTGATGTTTTTGATTGACCTCTTACAAACTCTTCAAACTTATACATATACTGACCAGTGTTCATAGATTTTTGGAAGTAAGGGAATATTTACAGCGCCCCCTCCCACAAAATAGTCCCAACGTTCCTGCCAGTGTTGGGTTTTGCATTGCTATGTAACACACACCAATGCGCAAAAATAATACAGTAGACGTGTGCACTCAGTACAGTGCAGATCCCCGTCAGGCAACAGATGGTGAAGCAAAGTTCTGCCAACATTAACATAACTCCTACATACATTGGGACTAAACAGCTGTGTAGCCTTAAGAAAACCACTTATCAGTGAGGATAATGGGGAAAAAGGCTTCATTTTGCTAGAGGGAATAAAGATTGGACTCTGGAGTAATGGAAAAAGGTCATATGGTCTGATGAGTCCAGATTTAATCTGTTCCAGAGTGATGGGAGCATCAGGGTAAAAAGAGAGGTGGATGAAGTGCCTAGTGCCTACCATACAAGCCTGTGGGGGCAGTGTTATGATCTGGGGTTGCTTCAGTTGGTCACGTTTGAGGTTCAGCAACGTTATGTGTCCAAAAAATGAGGTCAGTTCATTACCTGAATATACTGAATGAGCAGGTTTTTCCATCAATGGATTTTTTCTTCTCTGATGGCACGGGCATATTCCAAGATGACAATGTGAGGATTCATCAGGCTCCTATTGTGAAAGACTGGTTCAGGGAGCGTGAGACATCATTTTCACACATGGATTGTCCACCACAGAGTCCAGACCTTAACCCCACTGAGTATCTTTGGGATGTGCTGGAGAAGACTTTACGCAGCGGTCTGACTCTCCCATCATCAATACAATATCTTGATGAAAAATTAATGCAACTCTGGACAGAAATAACTGTTGTGACATTGCATAAGCTTATCGAAACAATGCCGTGGTGAATGTGTGCTGTAACCAAAGCTAAAGGTGGTCCAATGAAATATTAGAGTGTGTGACTTTTTTTTGGCCAGGCAGTGTATGATTCCAGAGCTGAATTTCCAGTGACAAACATGCCGTCACTTAGACTACACTTACTCACTGATAGAAAGCTGAACATTATGATATCACAGTAAAGTTGACCTTTCACATTTTTGATTTAAAATGTCGTCACCTCATCATTTTATTTCATTAGATATTAAGTGTTTAATTTTGTCAAAATTAGTCTATGAATTCTTGAGTTTGGGCTAAAAATGTTTTGCTGAGATCACCGTGACCTTTGATTACCAAAATCTAATCAGTTCATCTTTGAGTCCAAGTGCTCATTTTTGCCAACATTAGCTGTTTAGTAATGGAGGAGAAAAAAGAAAACTTTTAGACTTTAGGGTTGCAACATAAACCAGCCAAGTATGCTTGTTGTGTCTATGTTGCTGTCTGGTTGCACTGTAATTGACAGAATTTTATATTGCAAATTTGCCTCAGCTTGTTTTCAAAAATTTCACTGTAGTGCCACTGTCAGAAATACAGCATCAAAGAAAGAAAGAAAGAAAGAAAGAAAGAAAGAAAAAATGTGTAAATGCTTTCTATTCTTGAGGGGAAAATGAAAGAATTCAGAAAAAAATTCAACAGGAATTTTTTAAAGGAGCACCTCACTGAATTGAATGAGCCTCATAGGACTTTGGGAGGCGAAATGGGATGCATGGCCCTATTATGAGGAGGGACCACAAAGATATTAGATACAGCCATGGATGTGAGCAGGGCCCATAGAGAATGATCAGACAAGCATTACACTGCTGGCTGAGATAAAACTAATAAACTGATATCTAAACAACAGGCTAGGCTGGCGTGTTCTGCAATTAAATGAGCCAGCTGGCCACCCAAGTACAGTTAAGAATGGTGAGTTAAACATGTGAAGTGTTTGTTTCTGTAACTGTCAAGGGGTGTCAGAACTGACAGGGTGCAGATCAGTGCCAATCCTTGACTTGCCATGTGTGTTAAATTACTCAGATGTTACTCTACGTGACTACAAACATATTGCTTGTTATATATTCAAATGCCTCCCTTCAAAGAATAATAAACAGCTCTCACAGTTTCTGCTGTCTCCTAAACAGCTTGAACAATTAGAAAGCACTCAGGAAAGAGACACACACACACACACACAGTGCTGCACCACCATCTCAATGTGTTGTTTATTATGTAAAATCCACACATAGACATGATAGAATATCAACACTTAGTGAGTTATGGGCATTTATATTCATCATAACGGTGTAGTGCCACTTTTAAGTAGAGTCCCATTAAATTTCAATGTTTTGCTCAAAGCAGATGTGTGCAGCTATGGTCTAAATTTGCAGTTTGTGGCTATTATTTGGCACAAAATTGTGGGAAAACAGCATGGTGTATCAACAAGTAGATATGATAAGGTCTTGTGCAATTAAGTTCATCTTCGGACCACTTTGGTAATGTGACTTCTTCCAAAT
Source organism: Lutjanus campechanus (assembly GCA_027495735.1). Taxonomy (NCBI): domain Eukaryota; kingdom Metazoa; phylum Chordata; class Actinopteri; order Lutjaniformes; family Lutjanidae; genus Lutjanus; species Lutjanus campechanus. The sequence continues at coordinate 8,397 of JAJHUR010081992.1, read as the reverse complement.
GTTGAATACAAATACATTAAATGTATTAAATTGACAAAAAAAAATTCTAAATGGCACAAAAGTATTTAGGAAGTATTTGTGGGGCCTTGGCTATGCGTTTTTGAAACAAGGAATCCAGGAAAATACACCTCAAGGCTCAAGTTATCTGACAAAACAAAAGTGCCATATAGTTTGTGGTGAGGGAAACATGAATTATCAGTCTCAGGAATGGACAAGAATTAATGGGGCCTTCAGAAATGAGACAGTGTCATGACACCATCACATCATGCTCCTTTTTCACTTTAGCCCACAGAACACGATGTCCATGAGTTCTAAATACAGTTTGACATGTGGTTTTATCAGACCACAGGACACGTTATTTTCACTTTGCATCAGTTCATCTCAGATGTGCTCGGATGTTGTTGAGACATGGCTTTTGTTTTGCATGCACTTCCAAACAGATGTTTTATCAGCATCCCTCAACTTTCCTATATTTGTTGCCCTGCCCCAACTTTTTTGCAACGTGTTGCAGGTATCAAATTCAGAATGAATGTATATATTTATAAAAAACAATGAAGTTGATAAGTTTGAATATTAAATATCTTGTCTTTGTACTGTATTCAATTGAATGTAAGTCAAAAAGGATTCGGGGGTGTATAAAGCGTTACCCTAAAAGCTAATTATTTTGCCTCGGCCCATGACCTATTTTTTCTACCAAATTACTTAGAAACCAACAAACAAACAGGATCAAAAGCATGAAATCTTTCATAGAGATAGGAAGATAAAGGCTGTTTCTGCTTTGAGGGGTAAATAATTGCTTTTCCTTCAGAGGGTCGCGGGGGGCCTGGAGCCATTCCCGGAGAGGATGACCAGATCCCAACAAACCAAATGTGGGACAAAGAGTATGTTTGTGTGGGACAATGTGAGACACATTATCAATGCTGGGATATAGTCTAAAATTGTGATATTATAAAGTAAACATTTCTTTTCTGCCCATTAGTTGATTCACTGGAACGTTGGACCACAGCACACTTTTCCACTTTGCTTCAGTCCATCTCAGATGAGCTTGGACGCAGAAAAGTCTGTGGATGTTTTTTTGGATGTTGTTGATATGTGGCTTTTACTTTGTATGGTAGAGTCTTGACTTGTATTTGTAGATGCAGTGACGAACTGTGTTTAACAACTGTTTTCATAAGAGTCACGATTCTCTGAATTCTCTTTTAATGATTCTAGACGGTGAAATCCATAAATTCCTAGCAATTGTGTGTTGACAAACGTTTGTGTTCCTCCAGATTCTCTGAATCTTTTAATCATATTATGGATTGCAGATGGTGAAATCCCTGAATTCTTGAACTGTTTGAATAATTGCCCAGCTGTTTTTCACAAAGTGGTGAACCTCATCCCATCCTCGCTTGTGAATGACCGAGCCTCTTGAGCGTAGACATATACATAGATGCCACACTGACCTTTTGATCATACTTCAATATTGCTGCCATACTGGACAGGGCAAGACTGACCCGGAGTACATCAGAATTTTTTTTTTTATCACTCCATGTAGATTATAACCCCTTGAATATAACAGGACTCATTGAAATCAGCTGAAGAATAAATGTTATGGTGATTTTAATCCAGAAAAACCAAAACATTTTTCTTCTGCACATTAGCTTGTAACATCTCTGTGCTTTGCTCTCCGGCTGATTCATCAGAACACAACAGATCAGATCTTTCTCTCTTTTTTTTTGCAGTAGTTTCATCATATTCCACCAAAATCTGCAGTTTGTGGTGACAGAGTTTTTCCACACCACGGTGGCAAAGACCTGGCCACGTCGGCGCAGTCTGACTGACATCAAACAGCTCCGTGACGCTGGGCCTTTCTCTGCTTTCCTCACAACCACTGGATACAATTTTAGAAAGACATCTGTCCTGCAGTGGTTCTGCTTTTAAAAAAATTAGAGCAAAAGTGGGACATGGTGTCAATATGTGGGATGTGGGGCAAGGGATAAAAATGCCGTGCAATCCAAAATCACGTGAGACACCTGGCCACCCTAATCTCAGGTGGGATTAAGGGAGAGAATGTCAGCGAAAACTCAAAATATCTGCATGGGAAAAAGCCTGTAAAAAGCTGTTGTAGAATTGCCTGAATCAATACACCGGCCTGGAGAGAAAGGGTGCAGACAGTATGTTTATATATCCTCCTCTATTAAACTGCTCCACTGTTAAAAGTTGTGGGGTTACAGCTTAAAAGATACAGTGGGTCGTAAAGAAAGATTTTTCCGTGGTAAGAATTTATTACATTTTGAAAGTGACACACTTTTAAAATAACTGCAACTGTAAGCCCACATCACCTCTGCAGACTTATCAGACCTGACGGTTTATTTCACCCAAGCACGAACTACTGACACCATCTGATTCCATGAGAAAAACATACATGTGTGTCCAATATATCATTCCACGTTTAATCATGTGTGAATTAAATATTTCTTTCTGATAAACATCTCTGCTATAGCATGTGTTACAGTATCTACAGTATGCATTTCAGACCAGGTTTCTCAGTGATTTATCCCTTTAAATCCAGGACATTAATAGTGATACCAAATGTTATTCATATAAATTGTTTAGAGTGCAACTATGGATGTATATGTGAAGGTGAAGACTTGATATTAATTCATGTAATATTACAAAAAAAAAAAATCATGTCAGATCAGTCTAAGCAACAACATATACATATGAGTGTCATTTAAAATATTATTTCCATCAGAGGAACATGGTGGAATCATTTCATCTCAAACACAAATCTATAAAGCTATTTAAACACATCAAAAGAAAAGTAAATTGAATGACGTTCAAGGCACTTAGAATTACGCATGAAGGGAATTTACGGAACGAAACATGAACTTAATTCCATAAACATTACTCACATGTTAACGCATTAGATCACACACTTGGAAATCAAGACAGATTCAGTGATTGAAAAGGCACTTTTCTGTCTCAAACAAATGGAAGTAGCAAAAATCTGTATCCTAGCAAACAGTATGGGTTGCCATTCATCCATAAAGTGCATCACATGACCTAAAATCCAGGCCTGGCTTGAGACGATTCGGCATTAGCTGTGGTTATTACGCACTTTGTTAAATCTTTATCAAAGAGTGAAAACAGCTGGCCAGCACACAACACCACGTGACCCCCCCCCCCGCCCCGCCCTGCCCCGCAAGTGTTGTTTGGGTATAAAAATATTTTGGGGATGATGTGGCCTGGTAACAGTGGATGGCTGACACGACTTAACAGTGTTAATTAGTTGCTCATGTCACGATTTCATCCTGAAACATGTGATTTTTCTGCATCTTATTTTCAAAGGCTTTGATTTATTTTGACGAAACATGTGTTGCCAAACATGAAACAGGCCCCGTCCTAAACAGTCACTTCCCTCTGCTTTGTTGTTCAGGTCATAACTTCTTGTCTTTTTTCTTTTTCCAGGGGAACTAGCAACACTCTGCATTCCCTGACCGGAGCCGAGGTTCATCTTAAAATAAATAAATGATCAACCGTTTCGAGTTTCTTAAAGGAGAAATACGTAATATATTTACTATACTAAATCATAAAATGATCACGATATGTCTTCGGAGAGTAAGGAAACGTGCTAAGTTGAAATGCCAGCTTCTCCACCAACAACGCAACGGCTATTACGTTTCCATCTCGGCATTAAACATCTGTTATTTTGTTTGCCCGTTTCATATTTTTAGAGTTAAAATTAATGCCGAATGGTCGCTGAATGAGGTAGTGTCTGTTTTGAGTTGTAAGAAATCATTTATAATCTTTCAAAAGGAATTGATGTTTATAACAATTAAACTGAGCAATATGTTAATGGAGTCTAGCAGGGAGTAAGGCAGACAGTCACTGCCTTACTGCATGTCCCTGTCCTGTCAACCCCAACTCCAGAGCTGGTATTTTCAGAGTAGCAAGCTTTGGTTTAGGGATAATGGGCTTTGTCTTTTATTTACAGACAAATGACAGTTTTGGGGTGTTTTTTGTTGTTGTTGCTTTCTGTGTTGCTGCCAAAACGGATTAGGCTGTTTTGACAGATGGCGTTTCCCAGTGAAAACTGTCTAATCTGAGGTCTGTGGATTGTCCCCCAGCCAGGATTTTAACATTGTTTTTGCAAAGAAAAGTTGCTATTGAGTAATTTTTAAGCGTTCTGAGCACCCGCAAACATCCCATTCATCTAAACTGAGTTAAGATAGAGGCGGAAACCTTACGAGTGGAGATCTTGAAGGGATGGTTCAGATTATTCTAAGTGGGGTTGTGTGAGGTACTTATCGATTGTCAGTGTAATAGTTTCAGTTGATGCTGATCGGCGCACCCCCAGTTTGGAGAAGCAGAGAGGAGCACCAGCAGGAAAGCTACACCATATACAGTTGTGGACGGGGTCAGCTATTATACAAGGCAAATATTTCTGTCTGTTTGGAGAGAATGATACTTATATAAAAGCAGTTTTCAAATGGAGAAGACTGCCTGACGGCAAAGTAAAGTGGTGAAAAACATTCTAAGTATATCATACACTTAAACTGACTGATTTTTTTCATCTTCTGTAGGTAATACCCTGACAATTGACAAATACCTCATGTGACCCCACTTCAACTAAACTGAACTGTCCCTTTAAAATCTTCAGCAGATAAAAACATAACTATGATGGCTACACACCAGCAGGGCTAAATAGAAAAATATGTCTTTTGGTGAAATGGGTGAGCTGATCCTTTAATTCCTGTCACGATATCTCAGCCTACGCTAACGGGCAAGGAGCCAGAAGAGGTCTTGAGGCCTAAATATTTATGGACTTAAACTGGCGTAATTGACACCTTGTGTGTACAAGAGGAAAAGCAACAATAGGCCACATTTGCTTGGCTCTCTCTTAAGAGGATGTAGGATGTTACACATTTTACTGCCTCTTGCAACTTGGGTTTGCCGCAAATCATGCATGGCACTAAAAACATGAGGGAATGGCAGCTTTTAGATGCAAGAGAAATCCAATGTTCTCAACTACTGTCTGTCTTCTAGCCTTGATGAGAGTCAGTGGCAGTAGAGAGCAATGACATGGAAGTACCTGCAAACAGAAAATCCTCTGATACCCACCTGGACACCATTGTGTATCCTGAGACATTTAATTTATCCAGACTTTTTTTTCTTTTCTTATCTCTACAGCCACAGTGGGGTGTTGTTTCTCTGGCTTGGGCCTTCTGTCACAAGTAAGGAGCCATAAGGCAAAGCAGAGACTCGTGAGATGATGGTTCAGGCTTTTAGCAGATTGTCACAATTGTGGAAATCATCAAACCACCAAGTGGTGCGAGTCTTCAAGTTTTTGGTCAATAAGCCATACTTTGGCTTTGTGACCGCAGGACCAAATTGATCCAATGTGGCGGCCACGGAAGGAGGTGCAAATGTGAGAAATCTCCACATAGTTTAAGAAAGATCAACTTCAGGTTGACGGAGGTTCAACCATCTAGTTCCAGATAAAGTTTCAAAAGGTCCTTAGAATAAAGTCTTCTGTAGATGCCAGATAAAATATCCCATGAGCCATGAGGAAATATAAGTGAAACAGGCTGCTGCAGTCTAAACTGTTCCCTTTTAACCCAATATGCAGATCTTGAGATTAAGGGCCGTGTCAAATCCAACTCCAGGACTGGAAGGCGAAACAGCGGCTATAATCTGGAAGGCTGTGACAGGAGGAGGGAGAGGTAAGGTGGGAAGAATAAACAAAAAGCATAAAGAAAGGTGGAGTGGTCTGGTAGGGGACGAGGAGATGGAGGAAACCAGTGGTGCTTGTTAGTGTTCCAGCTTCTGGTGGTAAAGCTGAGTGACCTGGATGACCGGAGGAGAGGAGCTGAGCGACGGCCCACACCAACAGGCAGAGGATCGCACCGGCTGGACTTCACACCTGCCACTAGAGAGGAGGGGGTCACAGCAGAGAAAATACATTCAGCATTTGACTCATGCAACTCAAATCAAACGCAGTGTGAGAACTGGACACCTTAGACAATATAAAGCCAGACAGACTGAGAGGATCCGAGAAGACGTGTACAGTACAGTAGAGGAGAGATGCTAACACAGCCCAACCTGCGAGCCATCCTTGTGGGAGAAGACAGATACCGTACGACAGGTTATTAACGCCACAACACCAGCAAGTTACAGGTACAGGTCAACTGAAAACACAGCAGAAGACAGGCTTTACTTCTGACCCTCTCCCATCTTGCGCTGCGTGACAGATCATGGATCCCTAGTTTTTGTGTATCGTTACACCCCTAATGCACACACAATATACTGTAGTACCAGGTAACCACACAATGGGCCTCATGCCAGAACCACTCATATGAATAGACTCGTTCTTAAGTAGTGAGCACAAGTGGTTTAGGAGAAGTTGCTGCATTCACCAATTTTCTGTTATCAAAGATCTGTTGTAGTAGTCATGTGGAATCAGTCTGCTACAGTTAGGTTATCCAAACCTTAGTTTTTTACTATTAGATTGTATATTTCATTACTCTGAGGCAATTTTGAGTTTTATAAACTACACTTCATAATTATGTCATCAAAATCCTGTTTGACTCTGAATTTTGGATTATAATATAATTCTATTATGGCAGTTATTCTATTGTCCATCTCCATGGTGGCGACTTGTTCTCATCCCCCAAGTCCTGCTGAAGTCATGGATCACCTTGCTGTGTTTTCTTTTGAGCCATTTTCATATTGGACTATTTATTCTGCAATTTGATAACAGTATGACCTTCAGGTGAAACAGCAAGAGCAACACGCCTTATTGTTTTCTCCTTACATGGGCTTTAGCAGGTCTAATTCCACCAGCAATTCCACTGCTGATGCTACAGTGATAGACTTTCCTTATGGATCTCCGAAAGCAATCTTTTTTTTACACTTTGATGCCAGTTTCATGAATGAACACTTCCTGATGTATGGGGCGGGAGGTGCTCCTGATATGGTATTATTTGGGTGTTAATTATGCTATTTTACAAGACTCATGAATGTGCACACACAGGCTGACCATTTACACTACTGAAGTTAGGAGTGTTTGTTGACATGGCACACTATATGTGCCCAACGTAGGAAAACGTAAAAGTTATGATAAGAATACAAAAATGTTCTTGCATGAGGCCCAAGTTTGTGACTAGCTGAGATGCAAATCTGGGTCTTTAATATTGTAAGTTGGAGGCTTTTTACCTCCATGTCCAGACACCAGATAGGGAGAGGGAGGAGGAAGACCTGAAATCCAACAGCCTACAACGCCCACGTAGTGAGCACACATCACCATGTGAAAGAGAGGCACTAACCGCGTGTGTTAGTCACATATGATGCAGAGGAGCAGTGTCGCACAGCCAAAAAGGTTCACAGAGCACAGAACATTACAGTACAATGAGTACACACCAAGGCTGGGGACAAAACACTTCCAGGTCAATTAATTCATAGTAATTAAAATACTGTGACTTTTCAGAAATATCAAGGACTCTCAAGCCTCTTTAGTTTTAACACCCTTCTTTTAAGGTTCATCTGGCCACTGTAGTTTAAAGGAGCCATAAGTAAGAATTTTAATTACAAACATTAAAAAATTGAAATTATCAATAGAATGTGAATATATAACAGTTTTGACATTATGTCAAAGATGTCTCTTCAGGATGTAGCAGAAATATCTACTTAAGTTAGCATAGACAGCTAGCCCAGGCTTAGGGTGCTTTTAATTTGGTAAATTCCTTGTCTCCTCCACTTGCTTCCTCTCCTTGCGTCTTAGCTCCTCCCAGTGAGGATATGAGAGAGAGAGAGAGATGTGAGGACGGAGGAGACAAAGTTGTGAAATGAGAAATCCTTGGTTCCTTTTAGCGTCAGTCTGATGTGTCGACAGTTAGTAACAGCTGTCAAACCGACTGGTACGAATGTCCACTGAAACGCTTATTACATACGGCTCTTTTAAGAGGATGGGAAGGGACTCTGTGTTAGAGAAGAGAAGATCTCAGCAATTTTCCTGAATTAGATGAACTGAAAGTGAACTGACCCCAACCTAAACATCCTGTCTGCAAGCAATAAAAACATAGGTTTGGCTTTTTTTTTTTCAAGTAAATCTTAATACAATACTCACATGTCACATGTATGGCCAGTATGGACAGGAGGGACAATTACAGCAACAACACATATAGCAAGAGAGTATTGTAGTAACAAAGACTTGAAAATAAGACACCCGAGACCATAAAACATGACGCCTCCATTATAGATACAGTAGTTAACAATGGGATGCATGTTACTAAGGAGAAGGAGAAGAAGAAGAAGAAGAAGAAGAAGAAGAAGAAGAAGAAGAAGAAAAAAGACAGTATGCCATAGGGTTAGCCTGTTGAGCTGTTATGTGAAGTACCTCACATGTTATGGGGG
>JAJHUR010081989.1:0-15694 GCA_027495735.1 Lutjanus campechanus | reverse complement strand
AAAAAAAAAAAAAAAAAACGCAAGCAAGACAACTGCTGTGTAGAATAGGCTGCTGAGGACTTGAGAAGAGCGCGGCGCTCATCATCTTCTCCATGCGCAAATCTCGTGCAGGTGAAAACAAAAACTGTTAATGGCTTGTTATTTTAGCCTATATTGTTGCGTGTTGTTGTACATTATATTGTTGGTTGGTGTTCTGTAGGCTTTTCACGACCTGATCACATATCCTCGCGTCTTAAGAGGAGGAAGAAAACTTTTTTTTTTCCGCCAATTTTAGTGAATAATTGTGAGTCCCCCTCTACTTTTTTAACTTTGTGGATATAAAGGTGAAGTTTTTTCCTCTCACTTCAGCTTACTTTGGCTTCTTTTTGAGTTGCTTTCTCTCGCCAATTCCAGATTACTTTTACTATGAGACGTATATTAAAATTCAGATGCTGCTCCCGTTGCGAGAATCTCCGATGGTAACCGGGTACACGTCAGTTAGAAGTCCCGTTTACACGTGTAGAAAAAATTGTAAACGTTGACACCCCTAATGGTAAACAAGATGTATGATGAAAAGATGAATCAAATTTAACATCTGGAACATTTCACTACCATATCCACCAGAAAAATGTATGTTCATAGTGCTGTTTATCATCTTAAAACTAGGGATGGTTATGGTTTGGATTTTAATGAGACAGTTATTTGTACTGATGCTGCTCACCATAATTTGGTGCAAAGTAAAGATGAAAAGATATGCGAAGATTCAACAGTTATTTTATTATTACCTTTTTTTTTTTTGAAGAAGTAACAAATTCAGTGTTTTCCTGAGTAATTATATTTAGCTGCATTTTCATTAAATTTAGTAAAGTAAGCCCACATTTTAAGAATGTTTTACCCTGTCCACTATTTGTGTAATGTTAAATAAATACCAAAACCAGTATTGTTTGTCCAGGAGCTTATTGATTATTCAGTACTGACCAGTCAGGAACTTGCACAGGTTTGGTACCGGTTCACGATACCCATCTCTGCTTAAAATCTGCACTTCGATGCATACGGAATAACTGGCCATCACTTAATAGTTAGAGACTTCCAGGTTTGTCTTGTAGATTTTATTGTAGCATTACCACTAACTGAAATTAATTTTTTGACTTCCACAAAGCACATTTTAAACCCTAGAGGATAGCAAGTGTATTTGGTTCAAAGTAATTGAATAAATAGTTTTTCTCTCTTTCTCCTACTCTTTTATCTCCCTTCCAACTCTTTCCATTGCAAGCCCAGAACTGTAATCACAACTCCTTTAACAAGGTGGCACTGTTGCTTAGCTACTGGCCTATTCACAGACCCTGAAAGGATGATGGGAAGGCAGGGCTTCTTCCCCCTCCTACCACGAGACAACCGTGAATGCAGCAGGGCAAGTAGTCGTGGTGGATGCAATCTATTGGCTTCTCAGTGCTGCCGCTAAAGTCACAACCCTGACTGTAGCCTGCACTGCCTCTACCAGTGTATTTCTGTAGCTGCTCCTGCTGCCGCTGCTGCTCTCCCTCCCCCTTAAATGGTGTGGGCAGAGTGGGATGGAAGACTGCATTGGAAACCTTTTCATGGAAATGGTCTTTGCTGTTGGTATCGCTGTAGCACCATTCTGGTGACAACAACATGCCGTTGAAATGGAAAAGCGGTTCTCCTGTCAGCTGGAAATTCCCAGTGCCAGTTCTTAAGACATCCAGGTCCTCACCCCTTTCGCCTGCCTACATGTGAGTAAGAGCTGATTAGCGTTCACAATAAATCGTTGTGGCAATGTATATGGAGATGGATTTGTTTGCTTTATAGTTTTGGATATTTTTTTTGTAAATTATTGTGATACCAATGTTTTTATTGCAGCCCTAATTAAGCAGAATGCGAATGAGCGTTGTAGTGAGTCAAGAGATTTGCCTTGTCCAGCATGCATTTTATGGTTCGCTGGCAGAATGCTTTGCTCTCGGGCAGAGGGACTCATTTTGCCGCTAGTCTGGACATGGCAAGCACCACATCCCCGACTCTTGCCCTCTCCCTGTGGCTATGTTTATTTGGGAACGGGGACTCAGCAGCTTGGGAGGAGCCTGCCTTTGTCAGGATGTCTGGCGTGCCCTGGTTTAGAAGCTATTGTCATCTGCTACTGTTCAGGAGGGGGGGAAGGGTAGAATGGAAGTGCTTCTCACAGCCTCTCACCATCACCTCTCTTTCCCCCCTTTTCCAGAGCTCTGCTAAAATGGACAAGTGTCTTGTTTGACTTTTGGACATCAACATGGCCTATAGAGAGTGTAAACCAAAATATTGGGGGAAAAGCCCACAGTTTACATGTCAAGCTAGGCTAACTGATAACCTAAAGGTAATTTCATAGGCTAACGAGGCTTACTTGGATGTTTTTTTGTTTTTTTGTTTTTTTTTTCCGCAAAATTGGATTTATGCAGTCTCCAGTTATCATGCAGCTTTACTTATGAGCTTAAGAGCTTAATTTAGCTAGTTTTACAGAAATGTTTATTTTGAACATTACTGCACACAGCAGGCAAAATCTGCAGAACAGCAAGCTAAATCTATGCTCTAATGTCAAATTTTTGCACCTGCAACATGGCTAATTCTAAATGTACAAAATGTGTACATTTACCATATAGCCATAACCTTCCAAGCTTCCAAGTAAACGTAACGGAAGTCTTGACTAAATGGTGTCACTTTATAAAATTACATGACGAATGCTTCACCATTGGCATTATTGACTGGGTAATTGTGGTTTTAATCTTTATTTAACCAGAACAGTTTAGTCGGAAAGCCCTGCCCCACACATACACACACATACACACACACACACACACACACACTCAGACAAACACACTCAGACACATTCAAAACCTGGAAGCACTCCAGTACAACCACAGTCTTATCTGCTGGCCACTGAGCGGCTCCTCTGGAGCAGTTGGGGGTTAAGGGCCTTGCTCAAGGGCACCTTAGTGGTTGTAGTGGCAATTTAGGGGCAAGTACTGGTTTTTCACATCCCCACCCAGATTTATCCAGACAGTCTCTGCCCAGGCAACATTCTAGTTATTTTAGCTTCGTTGCTTATACTGTGGCATAGGATCAGTTATAGGTGCATAATTTAGTGGAACAAGCTATAACGGTGAACTCAAATGTCTCTGTAAATCTTCATATTGTCCATGAACATTTGCAAATTTCCAGTGTGCAAATGTGTCAACTGGGGTCTGGGGTCTTAGTGTCTTGGTAATAAAGCTCAATCAAAATAATGCAGCACAAGCAGTGCCAAAGTGAGACCATAGATACAAAAATGTGTTTCTTACTTGTAAATATTTTTGATCATTGTGGACTTTTTTGTCACTTACTTTAATACTTTGTAGTTTTACTCTAGCAACACAGCACATTTATAGTTGCTGTATAATTTAGAATTTCTAAATAAATAATCATAGACCAGCCATGTGCTGTACATTTGTTCGGTATACTCGCTTATATTTAAGGCTGGGTGATACGGCTTATAAATAACATGGTATTTTTAAGCTATTTTGAAATCTGTCTATCTATATATACCACACACTTCACTAGGGTTGGGTGATATGGACAAAATCAAATATGTCATTTTTGATAAAGTACCTCTATCGATAATGTGATTGTATTGTAGGTATGACTATTGGTGATTTCACTAAAGAGAAAGCAAGTTAAGAAGTGGTAAGTTAAGAAAATTAGATCACTTTACAGTAATGCAGCCTTTAAAACTAGGAAAAGACAACACTTAATCACAATATAACGACATTCAAAATATAACACAATATTTAGTCTCGTATCACAATATTGCCAAGCTCTAGTTAAAATGCATCTCAGCAAGTTTAATCTTACTCTTTTTTTGCTAGTATAATTTTGGCGTAGTGGCTGTTTATTTCAAAACTCTGAAATGATGATGATTTATTATTAAAATATCAATGTGTTAAAAGTAACTATGCTGTATGCATTGTGTGTGCAAAGTATTTACTTTATTTTCAACACTTGACATTGTTTAAAAAGAAGAAGAATAAGGCGATCTCTACACCAACAAGTCAGCATGTCTTTTTGAGGACTATATGACAGCTCTCTAAATGAAAGCGCAAAGACGAGACTGCATCAAGTGTACTCAAGTGGCTACAGATGATGCTTGCGTGTCTTGTGTGCACATGCTGGCAAGTGAAGCATATTCAAGCTTTGAGGCTCCACCTTACTGTGCCCAGTGTGGCTCTGCCCCACCAGACCACTTACTATTTTGAAACGTGTATATTGTAAGCTGTGTTTTCAGGCAGGCTGATATTGGGCCCCCAATTATAGGTTACCCTGTGGTCAGGGAGAAGTCACTCTTTATAGGTCCTTAGAGTGGTGCCTCAGTCCGTTTAGCTTAAGAGACATTTTTAACTTGCTATGCTGCTAGGGTAATGTTTGCATATGTATTCAAAGAAGTAGAATGATGGAGGACACGGGAGGAGAGTTTATGGAATATCTGACGTACATGGACAAAGAATTAAGATTTGTTTCCACAATGTGCTTGCCTGTTTTGAAACCATCCTAATCTATATATAGACTGAACTGTGTGTGGTGCAGATTTCAGGAACTAATGATTAAGGTTGACGAACAGTATGGCCCATGCAATAATCTTAAGCTCAGAAAAAACATAATTGGGTTTATCTTTCATTCAACAGAAAAAAGTCCTTGAAACACCATCCCTCATCTTACAGTGGTTCAGTACTAAGCACTTAATATGTGTGACTGCTGTCTCTAGTAATCACCTCTTGGAGGCGTCATGGTGAGCCAGCAGCCTTAACTGCGGCAAAGCCTGTTCGATTCCAGTCAGGGACCTTTAGGAGATGTCATACCCCTTTTCTCACTCCCAATGTTCCCTGTCACTCTTTGTCAACAGTCTCATTAAGATAAAATGTGAAAACATCAACCCTTCTAAGAAATTCCAAAAAAGGAGTCACATCTCGCCCATTTGACCTTTATCTTTTGCTCTAACACATCAGTCTAAACATGATTTATCTGCTGCTCTCCCTTGCTTCTACTGATTTATGCATTTTATTTCTTTTGTTTGAGAGAAGAAATTACAACCCTCTTTAAACATGCCATCTGCTTGTAAAATGGCTTTAGACTTTACTCAAAGTTATAGTCTTTAGAAATGTACCAAGTGTTAAGACTGTGTGGAGTTTTATCCGGTCATTCTGGCTTTAACTACAGACTGTACAGCTATAGGTAAAATGAAACCTTAAGAAGTCTGTTTAGCAGATTTTTGTGAATGTAGATGCTTCACATGTCTCATGTGGCTGTCAAATCCTTCTGCTGCTGCTGCTGCTGCTGAATCCCCTGCGCTACTGCTTTTACATGATTTTTGCAGTCTGTGAGGTAAATGGCCCATTAGTTTACAGACGTTTCTTTGAAACCTATTACCAACCTAGATTCATTTGTTCAATCAATTAAACAGTTCATCTATTCTAAAATAATCAGAATGTAGCTGATTTGACAGATGACATTAAACTAACAGCTGGAGGATTTTCATCTACTTTAACTTTGTATATTCACAGACAAAAAAAATTTAATGTTAAAAAATGCATAAAACAGTGGAATTATACTTGAGGATCTATCCAGATATATCACAGTGTGTTTTATGTGTTAATTGGACCCATTCAGGGAAGATATGCCAGCAGAAATGTTAAAACTTCAATGCTCCTCTGAGCAGATAACAGCACATACTTTATTTATTTTAATTAGCACACATTATTTGGATACTTATTTGAATATATAGAATATGTGTTATCGGGGCTGTTGTCGGAACCTATTGACGTATTGTTTGTTACTTGTGTCTTGCATGTTCTTGCATGCATTGGCTTCTCCATTTTGATGGAAGGCAGAGACTCAGCTGGTGTGTCACATTAGTTAAAAAGTAGCTTGAAACAGTCTGCTCTTAAATGAAGACATTACAAGGAGGGTTGGGTATTGTTTTTTTTTTTTCCATATACCAGTGCTAAAACGATACTTTGCGATGCCAGACTACATGCTATATACTATAACTTAACACTAAATACAGTAATAGTCACAGTTTTATTAACAGAAAAATAAATTTAGAGTTTGGATTTCACAAACTCCAGCTTCAAACTTTCACAAAACAAAATTCTTTTGCAGAAAAATGATCATTAATTTGAGGAAAGACTGCTGTTGTCATCATCAGTGGTCTCCCCATCCGAGATATGAATGGCAAGTCATAATGACACATTGCATCTAGCATCTATGTGCCTCATCTCTGGGGCCAGGGACGCCCACACTGCCGTCTGATGTGCTTGGCATGGGGTCACACAAGCAGTCGAGCATGGTGCATCCTTCTGCTTTCAAGTGTATCCCTGTGCGTTGCAAGATGCTCCCCTTCTTTACACACAGTTGTTTTTAATCATTTATTGGACGTCCCACCTGGTGTTGGAATCCAGGTGAAATACAGCCACACTTTGGATCGTTAAGGTCGGCATTTTAACTGTGTCAAAATTAGTAACTAAATAATGGAAGGCTACCTTCTAGAGCTGCCATGTAGAGAGAGCTGCCATAATGTCACTAGCAGTCTGATGACCGCTAGTGACAAAACCAGACTAAACCAGAGGCCAGGAAGCCTATTTCAGTCAACAGCTCAGGCATGTGGCACTGAAATGTGGTCATCTGTGTTGTGATTCGACCCATTAGGTGCCGGTCATATAGGAACCAGTGTCATATTGGCATTGTGTTTCGCCACCCAACCCTAATTACAAGTGAATGATTAATACTGTATGTTCTCTGAATGCAGGGCTAGATGGTCACTGATCCCAGAGATGTGAGACAACATGATGATTTTCATAAAACATTTTAAATGAGCTTGGTAAAGAATTTACCTGTTCATCCTTTAGAATGGACAAAGTTCTTGCTGACTTGTGGCCATTTTGTACAAAATGCAATAGTCACCCAGGGATCATTTATTTTCATTGAAAGGCCGGAGGGGAGGCACAGGCAGTCTGGCTGGCAGAGCATCAAGTGAGTTCAGTCAGGTGAAACTGTCATGTCTGGGCTCATCTCTCTCCCTCTCACACACACGCCTACTCAAAACTGAACTTTGATGAAGTTTGGTAGCGTTTCACCATACAGTTGACCAGTCAGTGGATGTCATAAGGACAAAAATGAAACAAAAACATCTGATGCATTGCAGAGACTTAATCGAACTCCCTGCACCATATCACTGTGCTCCTGTCTAGATATCAGAACACGGTGTAGAGTGAGAAAAGACCCTTTAGAGACCTAAAAATAAAAGTGTGACAACAATCCACAGGGCAGCTGGACAAATCTGAACAATTGTTACAGTCGAGCCCTGAGAGAACATTTGGCCAAAAAAATGTTATTGCAGGTTTAAAGACTGGATAGGAATTTGTATTCAGTCTAGAGATTCACAAAACTCCTATTTGAGTAGATAATTCTGAATCCAGGCGTTATCACCGGGTCAGGTCAGAGCTACCTTATTCTTTGTCAGTTCCATCTTTTTTACACTTAGTTGGTTTGCTTTTCTTTAGAGGTGTAAGGTTTCTCACACTCCATAGTTACATTATGTGTGGCCAACTTCTGAATTCACAATATGCAAGGTGTACCAGAGCAGGACAGTCAGGGAAATGCATATAAACTTAAATATTGCTGACCTACAGTATATGATCGTGCAAGGAATTGTAATTAATTGTGTTTAGATAGTGACAGATTAAGCCCCTTTGTATGCAAAGCTATGCCTCTCTACTGATTTGAGTCCAGGCAAACTTATGCTGACACTTCTTATTCCCTATTGCTTTGACACATCTTTTGCCTTTTTGTTTAGGATCTGGATTCATCCCCTGCTTAGCCTTCATGTGCTGAATAATTCCACATATCTGCAGTGACTGTACGGTTCAGCGTATTTTGTTGCCATTTCTATGATTATGCAAACGTCCTTTACAAATTAGTATGATCTGGCTGTAGTTGTCCTTTTGGTTCACACATACTCAGCTGGGTCGTGTTCCTGCTTACAGCATCCTTCAGGTTGATTAAGCATTTGGTACATGTTGACAGATTGTCTGCTCCACCCACACGCAAACACGTTATGAAGCTCGTTTGGCTTAACCACTTGTGGTGCTCGTTGAAACTGTGTTTTTGAAACTTAATTTTAGATACAAATTCCCCAGCCCTTTTTTGATGTAAAAGCCTTGACCTTAAAGTGCTCTTTGATTATAAAGTGTAATTACAGACTCATTATAGCATACAGACTGTGAAGGTTATTAGCAGTGATTGGAGCAATTATCTGGAGATCGTGGATAGTTTGTCCTGGACAGAGTGAGTAGCAAATACTTTGGAAATATAAGTGGGCTTAATGCTTAATAATTTCCTTTACAGTTCATACTTTGTACCAAATATTTGAGGAGACTTGTACTGTAGCAGATGCAACACAGTAAAGCAAAATCACTAAACACAGAGGCTTCATGCAATTCACAAGTCTGTCAGCATGTACTTCATGACATCCTGGGTGCATGTTTTCTCATTTTCTCTTATTCATTTTGTAGATTTTTATTGCACTTTTACTGAAGCACATAAAGACATCCTCTCATGAATATTGTCATATTTCAATACTGTAACTCCTGTTTCAATTGTATAACCTTCTCAAAATAACAATTATTTTTCCGTTTCCAACAGTTCATTTAAAGCCTATAGTATCTGTGAGGATATTCCATTGTCAAATCAGAATTTCATGTTTGATTTGAGTCTGTGAATAGTACATTGCAACTATCCATTCAGTTGGTTAAGACAGAGTATTAATTAGGAAAGTGCCAGTTTTCATCAGCATGGGCAGAGCAAACAACATTTGTCAGACACATGGGGCACAGATGTTTCAAATTGGCTCACTTCCTTTTTACTGGAACTCCTAGGGCTGGGTATCTTTCAAAAATATTCGATACTGGTGGTACCACTTCCTGAACTATACTTCTTTCAATACCAACTTGCACTTGGGTGCACATTGGACAACATGTATGCAGATAGCATAAATAGCTGTGATAGGCCAATATCGGGCCAATAATATTGGTAGACCAATATATCGGTCAGGGTCTTATTTTTATTTATTTATTTATTTATTTATTTTTACCTTTATTTAACCAGGAAGTCCTATTGAGATTCAAAATCTCTTTTACAGGGTCTTATTACATTACATATTAACGTACGATGGATAACTGGACTAAAATAAGGAAACTGATGGAATATCGGTACAGAAGAAGGAGAATGTGGTGGATCTGTGAAAACAGTAAAACACTGGGGGGGGGTTCTGGGCTAACATTGGAACACTGGGAGGGGTTCTGAGGAAATAGTGACAGAGTGAGACCTCCTACTATGCCTGTGCTAAAGAGCAGCTAGCCTGGGTACATTTAAAATGGCTGTATTCATTATGATGATGAACATATTCACATTTCATTATTGCAATCCATCCACCAGACCAGTTGTCACATTTTAGATGCACCAAAGTCTGTTTGATGGAGTAGAGACTGGATGAGCGAAGAATTTTAAGACCGCACAACTACCTCCTTTTCTCCGCCCTGCTGCCTCTTGCTGTGTGTGGTGGGGGAAAGGGAAACAAGTGCTGCACCCAGCACTCTGAAATGTTGAGAGACTTTCTCAGTTTTTTCCTTGCAGTTGTTAATTTTTCAGTTGAGTTGAAGGAGAAAAAAGTGTTGGCACTACAGGGGAGGCGGAAAAGCTTGAAAATATGAAGCTGCTGAATTTGAAGCATATTTGTGTACTAAAATATAATAAGCCACTGGATAATTATATGTTTTGTCTCATGTTGCACCTTGATAGGTATGTTGTTAAAGTAAGCAAACCACTGCAATATTAGAAATCCTGGTGGTACTATACAGTTGGAAATGGGCAATACAATTACTATAGTAATTTTTGAGGATGTGGTGTCAGTCTGTGGTACTGATGTATTGTGTTGCATTATATTGGACTGTGTTTCTAAAATCCTATTTTATGACTATAAAAATCAGCTTAACACCAAATTGTATGAAAGTAGGGCTTATTATTTTCTGCATTTCTGTAAACGGTACTTAAGCACTACTGTGTCATAAGATGTTTTTTCCCAGGCATAGATTCTTTTAAGCATGTAGCTGTATTGCATTGCTGTGCTCAGTGATTGAGGAGACTCTTCAGTGTAGGTGTCTGTCATTGCTCTGCTTGCTAGGACAAATAGGGATTTCCCTCCTGACTCACCTCGCATTACTTCAGAGGTTTTCGGAGAGTTGCCCTTGTTTTGTTTCCATGCACCTTGTCACCTTTTCTTATGCCTTTCTATTTTCTATGTGAGTGGTTTGGATTCAGCTGCTGGAGTGCATGTTCTGAGAACACCAGCCAGACTGTAGGAGTCTTGTGATCTTTTTGTCAATGGGGCAGAGGTATCGTGTTTTAAATATACATATAAGATGCTGGTGTTGGTGGTGCTTTTTCTTTCTGCTCTGCCAATTTTACTGCTGCCTCATTGTCTGTCCTTTTTGCTCTTAGGCTCTTCCTCTTTTCCTGTTAAATCAGTGTCACATTAGTCCACTGTAGCTGTAAGCAACTGGCAAATTTTAATGAAACTTTTAAATGCCTGCGTAATGCATTTTGCGCCAAAATTAGCCCCAGAAAAGTGGGCTGCAATCAATTTTTCAGTAGCAATACAGACATTTTGTTTTGGATTTCTTGCTTTCTTTCTCGATTGTCCTTAGTTCTTAGATATTTTGCATCAGAAACCATGACATTGGTCTTTCAGATGTTCAGAACGTGAAATAGTTGAGATTAATGAACTTTCTATCAATGCATGGCTAAGCATGACAAGACAGCAAAGCTATACTCATTAATCTTTTAAGACCCTTCCTCTGTCATCCCAGGGAAAAAGCCAAGTTGACTTTAGCTTCCTGAACTGTCACTTTTGGAAGGGTGTTTTTAAGCTTTCCACTGACATGAAGGGACTGGATAGACTGCCATCCTTGTTTCTTTGTTGCTTCTTTTCAATCCTTCAACTTCCTCCTCTGCTCTCTAAGATTTTGTTTGACCCACTCTTTCTCCTAGCCCTACTCAAAGTCTAAATGGGTGCAAATGAAGATAACTTTAAATGTCATAGGATCCATAGCATAGCATTCCTGTCATCTGTCCTTTCCATTGTTAGCAACATATTTATTAGTGCTTACTGATGGAAGAAAAGACAAAATTGATGATGCTGTGAGCAAAATTGTCTAGTGCAAACATGAAATGTTGATGCAGTTTGAAATGATTGTAGGTCTCGATTTTCCATGAGTGTGCTTACTAGTTAGAACATTAAGACAGAAACTGCCCCCCAAATAAATAATAGCTCTTTAATAGAATTCTCTGATTTTCTATCCTCTATAATCCTCAATCATGACAGAATTATTATTGTAAGGGATTTTGATATTCTCTTCAGTTACCACCTTACCATTATGCCCTTGAATTCCTAAACGTTACTGATTGATTCGGTGTGGTGCAGCGTCTGTTTCAACTCATAACAGAAGCCATAACCTTCACCACATATTTACTTAAAGTCTGACAAAAAAACTCCCTGCCATTGATAGACTTGGTCTTTGATCATAAATGTAGTGTATTTGACTCCTGTGTCCTGGCAAGTTGCCTAAGTCAGAAGTGAACAATATGTTCCCGCATTTTTTATAACCAGTTCTCATTTCTTTTCTCTGATTTATGTAACAACTCAATTCAAGCTTCTAACATTAATGGTCTGGTCAGTAATTTCAACAACCTGTGTTCCTTGGCGATAGATGCCACATCACTTATTGCAACCAGGTCACTGGCAGTCACCAAAGCATGTCCATTGATAAATGTTGTTATACATAAATGAAGACTGCAGAACTGAAAAAAAAATGTGATGTTCATTTTCAACGCATGAGAGCTTTTGACTTGACTCAATCAGGAAATCAAGGATGCAAGAATGGCTTACTTCTCAGACCTAATTACTACTAATAAACACAATCCCAAAGCTCTGTTTAGCACAATCAATCAGCTTGTACAACCTGCTCCCACTGCTATTGCTCGTCTGAAGATTGTTAATTTTTTTTGTCAACAAGATCAACAGAATCGGATGCAATATTGTGCCCCCCTTCTCTTCTTCTGATGTAGCTAATAGTGCTTCAAATTTACCAACTCAGAGTGCCCTCATTACAGTGCACACCCTCTTAGAGAAAATTTATCATCCGTCATCTGTCATGATATATTACCGTAAAAATTCTTTAAAGAGATCCTTACTGCCAATGGCCCTGCTGTAGTCACTATTATAAACCTGTCCTCACCTCAGCCCTATCAATTTAAGACAGGTAGTGTTGAGAAAACCCAGCCTCTTCCAATTTGGGACCTTTTTTCAAAATTACCCTTTTATTTCCAAAGTACTGGGAAAAAAAAGAGACCATCTGAGACCATCCTTGTTGAAGGTAATAATATTTTTTATATAAATCTTTCACCAAAACATGGTACTGAAACTGCTTTGTGAAGAGTCACAAATGCATCCTTATACAGTTGATGAGGTCTCAGTCTTACAAAATACCACTGACCATACCATCCTCATCAATTGCCTTAATAGATGTGTTGGTATGTCAGCGAAAGCCCTAGAGTGGTGTATGTCATATTTGTCATAGATGTTTTCTGATCCCTGTGTGTCCTTGTCCTCTCTGCTGTTAAATGGGGTGCCTCAGGGATCAGTCCTTGGTCCTATGCTTGTCTCTCTGTATATTCTTCCCTTGGGCCAGGTAATCTGCTGTCTTGGTTGTATAGCCTGTCATTTTTATGTGGATGACACTCACATATATCTTTAAGTAAAACCAGATGATTTCAGCAACCTGACGAACTGAGCTGTATTTTTGCAATGTATTGACCCACCTGCCCCTATGTCAAACCGAACTTTAGGAACCAGAAAACTCTTGGGACCTCAATTGAATTTCAAACGCAATGTCAAATTAGACCATTATTATCGTGCCTTTTCTTTTTGTGTGTCTTTGAGTTCTTGAGTGCTCTTTCCACTTAGTCAAACTGCCCTGGCACATCTTCAACTTGAACAAAATGCAGCAGCTAGGCTCTTAACTAGGACTGGCTATAGACCTCATGTCACTGCTATTGTACCCTCACTGCATTGGCTGTCAGTGACGTTGAAGATCGATTTTAAGATTCTTTTAATCACTTATAAGGCGTAACATGACTGAGCTACTACCTACATTTCTGAGCCACTAAGCCCTTACACCATTGTCACATACGTCATCTATCAGCATGCCAGACTAAAAACCAAAGGACACTGCTCTTTTGCTGTCCTGACAGACTTTGCAACAATCAGCTGAGTCTGTTGACTGTTTTAAGCAACATTTAAAAACCCACTTCTTTAGGTTGGCTTTTCTCAGATTTCTCTGGGTGGGGAGTGGTTGCTGTAAGCTTTCTGTGTTCATATGTACGTTGTGTTTGTACGTAATTTTGAATATTCTTTCTTGTATGTGCTTTGTGTTTTTTCTTTTTTGTCTGTATTGATGTTAATGAAAGCATTTTGTAAACGGCGTTAAAAAAGATGCTATATAAATAAAGTTGTACTTATTCATTTACTTAGATATTCATGTGTGCAAAGTGATAATTCTGTAATTGAATTGGTACTGGCACTTTGAATGTGCCATCCAACTACTGATGTGATTGGGGATATGAGATACCGCCAGATTTTAAATATCCTTCTAGGAATTAAAGATACAACATAAAAGTTTTAGATCAAATACTGATCTTTTTATTAAACCCAAAGATAAAGAGTTTTTATCTTGTGTAATTATTGCTTCAGACTTAACCTGTGGTCAGAGTTTTTTATTTGAACTATCTGATAAATCGGAGTGTTTTGAGATGATTTTAATTCCCCCTAATTTAAGGCTTCTGACCTAACGGTCTACCCTTTAGGAGAGTATTAGTTTGTCAATTAGCGTAGCATGTATCATAATGTATTGTTTGATATGAGGTTTTATACTTCTTCTCTGGCACTGTTTTGTGGTGTTGAATTATGATAGCATCATGCATATCAAATTAAACTGACATCTATGAATCTTTAAGCTTTTTAGACATACGTTATGTTTGGACAAAACAGTTTATCATATGTGAAGGTTCATCTTAATTTTTATTGTTTTATTCATCTGAGTCACTTTTACTAGTAATTATAAAGAAAAAGGTGATGGACTTAAAACAGGTCTAAAATAAACCCATAATTGGCATAATAGGCATCTGACAGGCTAATAATTTGTGAAATATTGTGATGTTTTTAATACATGTTTTTTTGCATTGGTCAGTGCTGAGCTGCAGTAATGCTTCAGTCATAATTATCTTAAAAATGCAACGGATGCATTTAGAGATTTGGTCTCTCTGGGAAGAGCAGAACTTGTATGTGGGATGCTGTAGCTGTTGTCTTCTTTGTTTCGTTCCGGCAGCCACCAACACTCCTTTGTGGTTTGGACAACCCACTCTCTCCTCGCTGCCTGTCCGACTTACCACCTGACGGGGTAAATGTACCAGTACATTGCCTGTGCTGTGGTGTCAGTGTGATTGTGACCACTGTTTAAGCCCTGCCAGTTTGTCAGCGTTTAGTGATGGTGTTCACAAACTCCTACTAGACTTGATCCATGATCATCTCCTTGTACAATGTACCTTATTTCTGATCCCATCCTCTCATCGTCATTTTAAAAATGATACTGTATTTAATAATTAATCATCAGTATTTGTATGTTATAGACCCTACAGTGATATTTTTCACCCCAGAATGATAGTCCACTCAATATGTACTCATCCCTATGCTGATGTGAGGATGGCTGAAGATCTCCAGTTCACAAAACAATCCTGGAGTTTCAGCAGAAAACAGCGTTGCAGCCAAATCCAGTACAATTGCAGTGAATGGTGACCAAGTATAAAATGTGAAGAAAAAAAAAGAACACAAAACAAACACAAAATGTCTCCATCCTGCTTGTGTGGTATAATTCAAATATCCGTGAGCCGTGGCATTAAAATTTAACCATTTTAGTTTTTTAAATTTTTAAAATTTAGCCATTTACACCATGTTTTTAGCTGAAATGTCAGCTGTAGCCTCTCAGACTCGAACCAGATGCACAAGAGATCTTGCAATATTTTCACACATGCATCCATTAAGAGATATACGAAGTCTCGCGATACATCAATGCCATGTTTATATGCTACCTGGGAGGCTACAGTTGACATTTCAGCTAAAAACATGGTGTAAATGGCATCTTTTGTGGTTAAATTTTAATGTTGTGGCTCATGGACACTTGAATTACACCACACAAGCAGGATGGTGACATTTTGTGTCTGTTTTGTGTTCTTTTTTTTACATTTTATACTTGGTCACCATTCACTGCAATTGTACTGGATTTGGCTGCAATGCTGTTTTCTGCTGAAACTCCAGGATTGTTTTGTGAACTGGAGATCTTCATCCATCCTCACATCAGCATAGGGGTGAGTACATATTGAGTGGACTATCATTCTGGGGTGAAATACCGCTTTAAGCACGTGTAGACTAGAACATCAGTTGAACCTAGTTGTCCTTACCTCTTGTGGTAGCAGAAATCTCCATGTTTTTGTGCGTAATTTGCCTTTGTCGTTGATGTATCTTCATTGG
>JAJHUR010081981.1:2773-18834 GCA_027495735.1 Lutjanus campechanus | reverse complement strand
CCGGCAACGGTGAAACGTGATGAGTGCGCACGCGGGGAGGAGGGAGGGCCAGAGGGGGGCGTGGGCAGGACGAGACATGAAGGCATCTGATTGGTTCTTTCCACTCGGAATGAAAGGCAGGGATTGGTCAGAATTTTTACAGGCCTGCATCTAACACAGAGGTCTGATTCTTTTCGTTCCTTTATGATGTATTGACTACTTTCACCCAGTATAATAAAAAGTGTTTCTGAACGGGATTACCAACTATAGCTTTAATTTAGTTATAAAGTTAAAGCTACTACAAGGAGTTTTTAACTGGTTATGAAACAGTCTCAATTTAATACTAATGCCTCTATATGACATAGCCTATATAAGCAAACAAGACCATCAGTGAGAAGACTGGCTATTTCTATATGGTTATTCTTAGGAAGTCTGTGTTTACATTTTCTCAGGCAAAGTTACACTGAGCAGTACATTAGCCGGTTAAAGGGAAGCAGGAAGAGATTTTTCTTTAGATAGTTTCATTGTTGATGTTATATTTTGCTGTTGTGACGGTGGAAACACAACCACTTTTGTCTGTTTCCTCCAAAATCAACAGAATGAACATTTCTTGTAGTGGCTGTACGTTAATAAGTCACTTAATTTGGGGGGGAAAAATAAAGATTTTTAAAGAAAGATGAGTTATAAGGCTTTAATGTTTATTCTTATCTGATAAATAATGTTAACACTACATAATGTCTGTTTATTAACTGGCCCTGGTCTCCTGTCATTTTGCAAAAAGTGTTCCCCAAGAAGAGTAATTTGAGTATCCCCGCTTCATAGTAACTAGAACTCAAACAGATGTAAAAATTTGTACAAAGGTTTTTACAATAAAAAGTACTTGAGAAGTGAGTAATGATGAGCAAAATAAATAAAATATGGGTACACACTATTCCCACTTATTTTATTTTATATGGACATGACTGACATTGCAAAAAAAGAAAGAACTTATACCTGAATTAATAGTCAGTTGTAATGAAAAAGCCAAACCTTTTTTCCAGCACTGGCACAGCACTAGATGTGAGACTCAATGGTTTTCATCTTTAAATTGTGAACATAGAATTTTCAAGTAAATATTACATATATTTTTATGGCAAATGGCACTTTTTACTGAGCAGCATGCAGGGCCTAAATTCTTCAGTTAGTCCAATTAATGAACCACAGAACCAAACAAAAGAAACAAGCCATTAAAATTTTGTGTGATAAATTATTTTTTACAGATGACAGTAAAAACGTAGACAACAATGTAAGTTACAGTGCACGCCGTGGATTCAGAGAGTCACCAGGAAGTGCAGGTAGTTTGGATGCCTGTCAAAAGGTCTTTAACCAGAATTTCCTGGTGGAACAGTAACTCTATTGCTGAGCCTCCTTGGTACGGTGGTTTGAGAGCTAAACTTAGGAACAAGTTGCAGGTGATGCAAAAATAATATTATGTATTTATTCACTGCGTCCCCTCCAACTCATGTTAGTAGTCTGGGATCCAGGAGGGTCAGACTGCAGCCTGGACAGTTCAGAGCAGCAACAACAGAAGCTGCATCAAATGTTACCGTGACTTTGAAAGATAGTTTAGATTCAAAGTCACACTATAACACAAACTAACAAACAAACAGATCAAGGCAGCGGTAGAACAGCAACTCCTGTGTTCTACGGGGTAAAGTTACTGATTTTGCCCATGGAGTCTGGTCGGTTTGGAGAGAGCGATATTTGTCTTATAGAACCGCAGTTTCCTATCAGAAAACGCTGTCTGAAGACAAAGTAAAGCAATGAAAATATTCTAAATATAGCGTACATTTAAACTGATTTGAATGATTTTGGTGGACCTTTTTTTATTTGGTTAAAATACCTTTTTGTTGCAGACCCTGTCCACAGCAGTTCGCTGCTTAGCTTCCATGCAATTGCTCCTCTCTGCTTCTCCAAAGTGAGGGCTTGCTGACCATCATCTACTGCAGGTAATTCTTTGTCTTGTTTAGTTTTTATGTTGAGCGTCTTGAGCTTCTCTGTTTTGTTTTGTTTTTTGTCTTCTAACATCTTGGGACCAAGTGTTTTCACTTGAACATGTTATACTTTTTGTTTCTGTGTGTGATAATCCATAAATAAAATCAATAAATGAGCCTCCTTGCCACCACAAATGGTCAACTGAACTCTTATCCTCTTAATACGTGAAGCAGGAGAGGAGAATTTCTCAGTTTCGTCTCTAATGCTCAATGACAGCGTCACAGCAGGTGCGGCTCTTCACAGAGCCCATCAGTCGGATCCGTTTACACACCAGATGTGATGTGAGATGACGAACTGAGACACAACTTTCCCGACACATAAAAAGACATAAAAACCACCGACATGCCAAGAAACTCCTTTAATGTTCACCCGTGCTACAGACGCACACAGACGGCGGCAGCAGCATCATCTGCTGCGCGGTGTGTGTCATCCCTGTCCCCATCCTGTCATCCCCCTCCGTCACTCTTCAGCCTCCCCCATTCATGTTCTGCCAGGGTCCTGTGCTCCACTCGGCTCCCACGCTCCACTTGGCAGGACGCAAAAAATCAAACTATGCAAACTGTCAAATCCATCTGATGTCAGAACAGTTTTACATCCTCCTAACTGTGACGTTTAGTCTGGATAATTAACACACAACCCCTCTTCCTGCTCGAGACGCCGCGTCAGGGACGGGGACGTGCAGTTAGATCATATCTACTGCAGCATGGTTTTTAGACCCATGTGGGGTGATGGCTCGTTGGGTTTCTTGGCTCTAATTTAAGCTGTCCTACTTCCCATCATGCCTCGGGGCTTTTAGGAGAATCAGAGCCAATGTACTTCTTTGACGTTGCTTTTCTAACTTTGCTTACAGCGAGTGTCACTCCAATGTGGCAACTTTTGGAAAGTTTACAGCAGCATGATGTTGAGGTTGAAGTGTGTGTATCAACCCTAAATATTACTGCATGTATGGGAGCTGTGGTCACAATTCATTTTTAATGCCATCTCAAGATGACAAGTTATTTCTTTTGTCATTTCAAGATAATAGTTCTCACATTTTTTCGTGATAATGGGTGTTGAAATAGAGCAAAGGTCAATTGTTGAGTTTTCCATCAATATGAGAAGGCCGACAAGGACAGAAAGACAGAAAAAAGAGCTTTGATTCAGAGACCGAGAGGAGATTTGAGAGCCGTTCTTTAAAGATGCATATAGTCAAAGTGTTGAATGTGTCACATACTGCGAGAGTTTGTGTTTTCACACCTGCTGCTGGCCATCACTGCCTGTTATTTAAAGGCAGAACATGATTTTGCACAGAAGCCAAGAACAAACTATGTGTATGCATCGCCTCGAAAGATCTAAAAACACAGGACATGGCCTCCTTATATGGTCGTCTTCCTGCAGGTTAACTGTGCTTTGTTTATGATGTTGATGTGATGCACTTTGTCATGAGTAGACAATCAAACAGTGACCTTTTCCCTTAGCTAAAGCTGTGTAAAAAGTGTGACTCGTAAAAGAATCGGATTTTTGACTTTTAAGAGTTTTTTGGGAGAACTACAGAAGAGATCAGCCTTGCAAAAAGTTTTTTGCTGACTCTCCTTTGTTGCTTGCCTTCGAGCTTGTTATTATTTTTCAGAACAAGTTAGGAGGGAATAGCTTCAGCTTTTTGCTAACAAGAAATAGATTTTAGTTACTTTTAATCACTGTTGAGCTTGCCTTTAATTTTTACAGAATGTAATCGTTATTTCATTTTACATCTGACTTTCTTTGTATTTACATTTGACACGTTTTGACATCATGTGATTTTCTTATATTCTTAATCACATTTTTAATTTCTACATTTTTGTATATTGTCAGACTCTGCTTGCTGTGCTGAATAAAACAACACAGATTGTTGTGATCCACTGAAAAGGCATAAAGCTTCTTCATTTTTTTGCCCCGTCATCACAACAAACAAGAGGTTCTCCAACTATTTACCTGATCAGGCCCCGTTGTTTTCTAACAATTCTCTAATATGTTAGATAAAGCTAATCTATTGTTCTGTTGTTGAATATGACTCTGACAGGTTCTTGGTGGAGGCGGACCTCTTAAACACGCACTGATTCATATTGATAAAAATAAGTTACCATGTTCTTACTGTTATTGTACTTCAGTGATTTTAGCGAGTGGTTCGCTCCTTAAATGATGAGCACTGATCTGAATGTTATGCACAGTCTGATGAGTTATTCACTCCTTTAATCTGACATTTTCAGCTTAAATAAGTTGTCAGGACACCATCTCTGCATACTGGCATGGCTTTTTCAGTCTTTATAAGATCATTATAAGTAATAAGAGGAAACAACCTTTTGTTTTCTTATGATAACAGGTTGATTATCTTGTTATCTCAAGACAACAAAGCTCTTTTTTTCTTAAGATAACGGCATTAATTGCAACCACAGCCTTTCTGAGCATCAGAGAAGTAACATTATTTATTACATGTTTGGTGGTTAACTGTTTAGTAAGATTAAGTTCAAATACAGTAGTAAAAAGAAATACGTTATCATTATCACAGTCATTAAATAATGTCATTAATAACACATGATGAAGGTCAGCTGAATGTGTTTATCACTGGTCAGCACTGGTTGTACTGAGGCTGCAACTGTTACTATTATCATTTTCATTACAGATTAATCTCACAGTCATTTTCTTGATTTATCTATTAGTTGTTTGGTCCATAAAATGTCAGAAAATGGTGAAAAATATTGATCACTGTTTCCCAAAGCCCAGGGAGACGTCCTCAAATGTCTTGTTTTGTGCAGAAAGCAAATATATTCAGTTAAAATATTAACAATATTCATATTTGAGGATGAAATAAGAGAGTTTGTCTGTTTGTTTTTTTTATTAAAGACAACTCAAAAGGATTAATCAATTAACAAAATAGTTGACTGATTGAGACTGATTGATTGCTCTAGATTGTACCAACTCAAAAACAGGTTCAGGAAAAGTTTTTTTTTTTTTTTACTCAAAATAAATTTATTACAGGCATACCATCACACGAGACAACTCTGGCACCATATGACCTTGTGTTTTTAATAGCAGTCTGATAAAAGCTGATTTGAAATGAAAAAAGGGAAAATCAGTCAGACATAATGAACAGCATGGATGGAGAGAGACGCAGCTTTCCTCAAGTTCAAAAGCATCATCGTGGTGTTGCTGGTGTCTCCCGCCTGAACCCAGACCGAAAAACACTCGCGCGTTCAGACCGAACGTCTCATGGAAAAATAAATAAAAACTGAATTTCACTGAGCATCCCCATTAAACATTTAACTTCCAGCTTCATCTCTGCCTGAAGCTAGCCCACAAGTTTTCTAAATATTCTCTTTTGAAGTTTAGTCACAGCAGTAAGTTAAACCCAACTCCTAGGTGAACTTCTGTTTTATTACTTTCATAAAAAAAAAAAACTATTTCAAATGTGAAAAAAAAAACTTTTAAGAACTTATGAGAGCAGAAACTGGCGGAATTACAGCCTTTTCTGTATGCAGACGACATATGATGAAGTATAGATCAAAACCTGCTGCACTTATACCAGATAAGATGAGACTGACACAAGATAATCCACGTTTGACGAGTCAAAGTAACAGATTTTTTTTTAACTAGAACTGGTCTGACATGGTCTGGATGGAGAAGAGGCTGTGAGCATGGCATCTTTTCCGTTTTCAAAAATAGAATAAAGTCCAGGTTTGACATGTCTGCATATAATATTTAGATCTAGACCTGGTCTAGCGTTGTTTGGATAGAGAAGAGGAGCTGCTATTTCGTTTTTTGTCTGTTTTCACAAACAGGATTCATGTTTCTCAAATCTATAATTGTGTTTTAAACAACTTTAAGGAATCTAATATGATCTCTAGTATCTGTTTCACAATTTTAAGCCTTATGACAGCAGAAAACCTGCTGAGAAATATAACAAATACCTTGTAACTTTCCTGTTGATTACCCGATCCAAAGCTGCAAAGCAGAAGACAACTTCAGTGTCTAAGCAGCGTTAAAGTAGCTTTCCATTGCTAACAGTAACTCTTTGGTAACACATAAAGGCCTGCACAGTGAAAGAGCTGTTCAGTGTGTCAGACTGTGCGGTTAGACCTTCTCATTCTTGGCGCTCTTCCTCGGCCTGTGGAAGCAGAGTTTGGATGAGGCTTCAGGAGGGAATTCCTCTTTCGTCTCGTCACCTAAACCTTCTTCTCCTCCCCCGTGTGTCAGTTCATCTGTCAAACCTCCACAGTCTCCTCCGCCTGATTTCCTCAGCGCTCGCATCATCAGGGAAGTTGAAACCGTAAGGAGGAGGAGCTCCTCTCTGGTTGGTTTGTCCTACAAAACAAAATATTATCACATTTAAAACACTTTAGATTTCAGCCGACTCTTATTTAGAGTGACTTTTAATTGGTAAAGAATTTATTTTAGAATTCAGTGTCACTCAAACCTCAAGTGTCCTCATTCATCAACACTCTCCGCCTCCTCTCTTACCTCGGTCATTCAGGCTGTTTCTGATGGCCGCTTGTACCTGCTCCTCCTCCGTCAGTCCACCTGTGTAAGCTGTTGCATGACTTGTTGTGTAATTTGGTGCCTGCTGATTGTATCCAGAGTATCCTCCACCAGAGCCGCTGTAGCCTGCAGACAAACAAACACACATGGTGTGAGTATTCTTTTTTTTTTAAACTTCAATATTCATTGGATTTTTGCTAGAGCAGACCTGAGTGAAATGCAGCCCGGGGGGGCGGATGCGGCCAACTGAAAGGTTTCATGTGGCCATCATAAAAATACCAAAAAATTAAAAATCTAGCAAAGACCGTCAACAGCATTTTCCTTACCATTAAACCCTTGTCATACCTTTATTTTGAAGGGGTTCAGTGCTGTGTTCATTGGTAATGATAACAACCTTTAGCTTTTATATTAAACTGTAACTTTATTCACTCAGTGCTGTACATCCATGTTGTTTGTGTTGTTTTTCTTCTACTTTTGCTGATACTACCATTGCAACCTGTTTGCAGCCTGCATGGTTCACTGTAAAACATCAAGTTTTGGACATTGCCAACAAAATATTAGCCCACAATTCATCACATGGCAATTCAGAAAAGGTGAGCAACACTAAAAGTGCCCTATATAGAACACTTCTGACCATTCCATTATTAGAGATTTGGCCATTATTAGGACCTTATATCATTTGTGTCTGGCCCCTGGTAGTCTGATAAATTTCTCATGTGGCCCCCCATGAAAAATAATTGCCCACCCCTGAGCTAGAGCCTACAACCACAGGAACTGTGCATGTCTGACTTTTTTTTACTTCCTGACTTCTCTATCCTCTCTCGAGTCTGCTGAGCCCTGCTGAAGATGTTAAAGGAGCAGTGTGTAGGATTTAGTGCCATCTAGTGGTGAGGCCGTGGATTACAACCAACTGAATACCCCTCCCCTCCCCCTCAAGAGAACTTACCTGAAGAGTTGTAGTTGGTACTGGGCCGGTAGTTAAATCCGTCCGTCACAACCCCTGGTGAAAATATAGAGAGAGCTGCCATGAGGCCAATATATGACCTAAATCACATTTAAATTGGAGCCAGACAGATATAATAAGATGTATATATTTTTTCTATTTGTGTTTTTAATAGTTATTTAAAATAATTAAAAATAACAGAAAAAGTTTACTGTTTGATTGATGCCCACATTATTTTTTTCAAGGAAACCTGGACCTTTACACTTTTTAAATCACACAGTGTTTTTAGAAGCAAAACACATGCAGATGAATTCAAACCTGCACATTTCTTCATGACAGCCTTCAGTGGTCCGGCAGTGTAGAGGAGACCCACCAGGATTCCTGCCAGGTGACCAACGAAAGAGGTTCTGAAGAAGCAGAGAACAGATTAACTCAAAACTAATGAAACACTGCCATCTGGTGGACACTTTGATTCATAGCATCAGACAGTGTGTAGTAACAGGACAGCTTTATTGATGCAACTGTGTCTAACTATGTGGTACATGCTGGGCAAATCAGTCAGTGGAGGGAAGTGGGAAGTAGATTTTACATATATTAAACATGAACATATTCTGGATAGTTAATGTCTGGTACCAAATACTGTATAATTGAAAAAAGCAACATTTTCAAAGAAGCAGTTCTAAAATGCTAACATGATGTTGACAGAAACCCTAAATAAGTTCAGCTTCCTGACTCTGCTGCGTGCCACTTTTCTCCTCTGTGTTGCTGTCAAAGTTCTGATTCTGTTCACTGACACTACCCATGTTCTTCAGTACCTCTAGTGGCTCTTGATAACTGTTATATAATAATGTGCTGTTTCCTAAAGAAACATCTCCTTGGTGTTTTCACATTCTGCTGCAGACCCGACCTGTTTCTCGGGTCTATAGAATCTATAAACTATCAGGGCTATGCACCAAAGAAAGGGTTTAATAGCTAACGTTTAGCTGGTCTTTTCAAAGATTGCAATCAGCTTCCTTTGTCCATGCCTGCACCATCTGATGAGGTGTTCGGGGAAATTAACAGTTTTTCTGCAAGTTGGCGATATGCATAGATCCTGGAGTAAAAAGTAAAAGACCCTTTCCATGCATTTTAAGACCTCATTGTCACTTTCTTGGACATCTGTATCAATGCAACATTATTCAGACAGGTGGGCTGGGAACAAAACACAACAGAATAAACTAACCCAATGCATGGTTTATTAGAAAGAGTTATATCAGTAAGACTAATTGTGGATAGCACTTAGCATATGGGACCAAACAGCGCTGTGGAGACATAAAGGATCTTTGCATAACATTACCAAGCAGCAGTCTGTCAGTTCCTTTCCTATGACGTCAAATCCAGCAAGATTCCATCAATGAACTACAAAGAATCCAACTATATGCTTATACATCAATTAAATTCACACAAACTATAGCTAATATATGGAGATCAGCTCAAAAATGTGTGAATTGTCCTTTAAACAAAACAGAGGCATTAACCCTGGCAGTGCTGTGTCCTGCTACATGTGTCATGACTCTTCACACTGGTGTTTCTGCCGGTGAATCCTGGTGAATCTGTTTTGCAGATTTCTGATTGGTTGGTGGCTACTCACCCAGGTGACGTTATGTGGATCAACACCAGCTCCACCCAGCTGGCGTAGCGATTAGGCACAGGAAAACCCATCACATAGGTCACACCTCCGGGGTGGTAATGGTTACTGAGCACCTTCAGAGCAAACAGGACACCTGGAAACACCGAAGCAAAGATTAATCAACACAGGAGTCAGGACACGTTTCTATTTGAGAGTATCTAGCCTCCGTGTCATGATGTATTTCTGAGTTAAACAGGATGGACAGGTGGGACACAACGCTGCCACTAGCTTGCTAACTAATGAATCTTATCTCAGTGCTGCTGTTTAAAAAGTCAAACATTGATTTATGGGGGATGTCATGATATTATTGCTTGAAACTGGTTGGTTCAAACCTACATAAACACGTCATATTTTGCTGGATTTTGATAAATGAATAAAAATTACTTTTATATTTGTTGGTACATATTGTTGAATAGATGCACAATGTGAGAGGGGATGTGATCTAAAGGGGTTAAAAAGACATTCTTCATTTCATCTTGACATTTAAAAAGTTGCCGTGGGTCATTTGGAGCGAGGAATTCCAATATTTGGTGTGACACGCTGCCATGTAATATCACTTTGATGCATCTTCACAGAAGAGGAAGCAGAAAAAGCAATAAAAACTAATCACAACCCCCCCCCAAAAAAATATGAATAAATGCATGGATGCATCGAATATGACAGAATGCGATGCAGCTACTTAGAGAAAAACAGAACAAAAAGAAACAAAGTCTTCAAACACCAACAGAAAGAAAACATATTAAATGTTGACAGTAAGTCAGAATCAAATTAAATATCTTTTCTTCAGCTTGTTAACTATTTTAAGCCACATTTGTTTTTCATTTTTGGGACATTTTTGCCTTTTTAATTTGTAGACAGTTGAGTTTTCACAGGTTCACACAGTTTCTAGAAGCCAAGACAAGATCCAGGACCCACATTATGAATCCCTACAGGCCACCAGCACATCCTTAAACCTACATATTTATCATTAAATACATATTTCCAAGTATTTATTCAGCTTTTAGGATAATAGACATTTTCTATGTTTATTCCATGTTGTACAAGAAGAATCACAAAGACAAGTCAAATGTATTAAACCAGTTATACTGCACATCTTTAGGGAGTTTGGTAGATGAGTCTGTACCTGAGAAGCCGACAGCGCAGGTCATGCTGTAGGACTGATCCTGGGTGAGCTCTGTTAGCACCGCCTCCAGCACCAGATAGACCAATCCGGTGAGCAGAGAGAAGACTGACAGCAGGTAGAGGAACCAGGCTCCGCCCAGCCGTCTCTCCAGCCTGATACCTTTCCAGATGAAGGACACCATGTTGAAGTAGAGGTGGAAATCATCCGCATGGTGCAGGGGAGACAGCAGGAGGCGGCGCCAGTCTTTAAACCAGTACGCCTGCTGGACACTCACACAAGTCTGAGGATCGGACAGATGGTCGTATTTATAGCAAGTCCATTAATTTCAGTTTAATACAGTACAGGGTAATGGGACAGGTCATTCCTGCAAGATGGTCCAAGCACAGACTGGGTTAAGAAGTAAAAAATCTATAATTCTATTTTTATCTATTAAAGCATCAGCTACTATTTACTATAATATGAATTTTAAAAAGCAGAAAATTGTCACATTAGGCTGGAAGCAGCAAATCTTTGGCACTTTTGCTTGATAAATTACTTAAAAATTAATCCAATAATTATTTCATCCCTGCTGCATTATCTACTACTAGAATGTGACCATAATGGATAGTTTCACCTGCATCAGTGGAGCTGCAGGAAACAGGTACAGGAAGACGTTGAGTCCCAGCACGGCGAGGGTGACCGGGGGGATGTTGTCCAGACCCACCTGGAACACCTGGGAGGCCAGGAGCAGCAGGCCCAGCTGGGATCCCCTCTGTCGGTTCCGCATACTGAAAACTGCCTGTGAAGAGACAACAGATGAGGGACAGAGTTGTTGCATCCTCTCTGATCACTGGGAGGGAGGAGCCTCACTGATTTCTGGGTGCTCCAAGGTAAAGGATTTTGTTGCTGCTCGACTCTGAAATGACCACTCACCAATCAGAGCAAATGTCTGTTGAGTAGACAGAACAAAGACCACGAGTTTGGATTCAGTAGTTACTCTGTTAGCCTGAATATCTGCCAAAACTATAAAGCTACAAAACAGAACATCAACACTTAAATCTATGAATTTATGTCATCAGATGACACTTTTTAGAGCTGGTCCATTTAAAGTTTTTTTCCCCCTTTAATTTAAAAATATGGTGTGTCCATAAATATTAGTTAAAATCATTAAACCATGAGCAACAGCACAATAACACATTCAGATGTTTTGGGCTCTGCATCAAAGTAGGACTGCAATTAATGATTATTTTCATTATCAATCAATCTGCTGACAATTTTCTTGACAAACTGATCAGTTGTTTAGGCCATTAAATATCAGAAAATGGTGAAAAATGTTGATCACTGTTTCCCAAAGGCCAAGATGACATCCTCAAAAATGTCTTGTTTCAGTAAAGACACAAGAAAATATTCACATTTGAAAACCTGAAATCAGAGAAGTTGGACATTTATTCTTAAAAAATGACAGCTAATCAACCACTTGTTGCAGCTGCATCTACTAGTTCAATAAAAAAGAAAGATTTAAGAGGAAAATGTGTGTGTGTTCACCCATATTTATGTGTTAATTCAGTGGACTTTTGCTCAGGGCTTATATCACCCAAAACAATTCAAAAGAATTCATATAAAGGCAACAAGCAGAACCCATTCCTCCCTTTGTTTTGCTCATGTGCTTACAAATGACAGTAAAATCACTTTATTTGCTGTCACAGTGTCCCAGCTGTTGTAATAGTATTTATTGTGGATGGAAAAGCTCCAGGCTTGTTCTCTGGATCACATCAATTTGTCTCTGTGCTCTTCAGATAAAGTCACATATTAACCCTGAGCTGTTAAACACACATGATGCAGGCCCTACACTTTCACAGAGACTTTACAAAAACTTAAAAGACTCAAAGTGCGACTAAACCTCAAGCGTTTTTTTTTTTTAATCTTTGACCCAAAAAGTGGAAAACACACAAGAGATGGCTCTCTATTTACTCTGTACTAACAGTTACAGAATATCTATAAATTAGCCCCCGAGAAAAGTAGCTAACGCCAGTTAACAGCTTGACAACAAAGTTTATTTTGGTCTTTGCAAAACATCTAATTCAGTTAATTTCGAAGAGACCCCACAGACAAATTTATCCGCAGCATCTGAGACTTAAATTAAACTTACTCTGCTCAGTTCAGTTCAGTGCAGTCGGCAGTCAGGAAGCTTCCAGTCCACTTCCCCCTTCTGTGACGCTCCGGCTAATGCTAATGCTAACGCTAATGCTAACGTTAGTTTAGCGTTTTAACCTCGATAGTTCATCCAGACCGCTTCTAATGATTTGACACTCGCAGACGAACTGAACGTGAACTTATGAGCATCTTAGTCACACGTCAGCAAAGTGTGTTTCTTCATATTTCATCATTTCTCGCGGTTACTAGAAACTACTCGGCAACAGTTGGTGGCGTTGAGTCAGCTGTCACGTGACAATAACAACGCTACGTAGATACGCATGCGCATTACGCATCTTCTATGAGGTTTTATCATCCAAATATCTATTTGATTCCGTTTCTAACAAGCAGGCTGTTATGACCTCTTATATAATTGGAAAAATACTCTGTAATAAAAAAATTAATTAGGTGTTTAATCATACTGTTTCGTGCACAAGTTGCAAAAACAATTATCATTTTTCAGTGTGAACAGATTAAATATACATTTCCCCCTAAAATGTAATATAAAATGAAATTTGATCAATAAAAAATAATCTAGTCTAAAAAAATAGTCTAAAATTTCCCATCAGTCCGACGTCATGAGAAACCAACCAAACTTCTTTCTTCTTGACCACTTCCATCATCTTCCAGTATGCTTTTTATTCCTGCTTGCCCTAATCCCAGAAACTCTCCCATCATGCCCTGTGTCTCTGCTAAATATTTCCTGCAATTCACAAGCAAATGTTCTGTGGCTGACAGATGATTCTGATAATATTCACAAAGACCAGTTGGGTTATTCCCTATAATGTGAACGGTGCTGTTCAGATTACTCTGTCCCATTAAAGTACCAAAATTAACAGTATTTGTACTAATACATGCGTTGTAATCACACATATATTGACCCCTGCTTAATGTATTTTATTAAACAAACCAGTATTACAAACTGCCTTTGTGTTGTCTATTTCCATATACATGCTTGTCTCTTTTGATCAACTGTTTTATTCCAACCCAATTTATGATTTTTATGATTTTCAACACAAATTCAAATAACAATTTAATTTTTAAAAAATGTGTTTATACGTATACAATATATATACTCGTACACAAACTTACATAGGCTACATAAAGGAGAAAAGTTATAAAATGCCCCAAACACAAAAGCCCAAAGAAAAAACATATTTTATTTTATTGTGAAAGTTTTCACCGGAAGACACTGGTGGAACGGGCTGAGTATTTGGTGCCCTCCAGTGGCCACAGTGAGGACTTGCTGCACCGTATGAACACAACAGCGTTAATTTTAGTCCAGTGCTCGTTAATATCAATAGGTACGAGTCATTGTTAGTGTGATTATTACAACAGTAACTTTAGTATTAAAAAAAAAAACCTGCTTTGACGGCAGTTTTCTTGTTTAAAGACGCTTCCATTCGTCTTCAGTGCTGTGAGTTGACCGTTGACTTGTTTCTACGGAAAGTTCTGAATATTTACTGCCCTCCAGTGGTAAGAGCGAGTAACTACATCAAGTCAAGATGCGTCAAGTTAGACATGATAAAATAATAGTTTCACTTCCGGTCAATACCGGATTTCTAAACAAAGTTACCATATTGAAACAATCTGAAATGAAATGAAATTGTCATGAAATTATTTGAATTGTTATCGAGTGGTCACCAACTCCACATTCTCATTATTATTCTTATTATATTGTATCAATATGGGTATTCATAGTAATGCTAGTGCTAGTATCCTATCTGTCCTTAAAATAAACACTTAATAATCAAAAAAAGGACCACGCAAAGTACTGCAATAAATAAACATTGTGATTTATTCGATGTGATATAAAAAACAGACTTGATTTGACTTGAATATAAGTAGCAGCATATTAGGAAATATTAGGAGATATTAAAGACGAAAAAAAACCTCAAGTGTTAGCATGCTAATCTGTCTTTATTGTCTGTTACCGTGTCTAGAAACATGCGTGGTTCACTGCCCTCCAGTGGCCACATTGCGGAACTACAGCAATGAAAAATGCCAAGTCATACACGACAACAAGGTACAACTTCCTGTCAGTACTATCAAAATAAATCTACACAATGAGCAATAATAATAATAATAATAATAAATGATATGATTACACTACCTTAATGTAGACATTTTATAGCATTCATTGCATCTATCTCGCCTCTTTTGTTATTTGAAGGCTGACATCCATTCAACTGAAACTAATTCATTTTCTGGGTTTTGTTTATTAATTTATCATTTTTATTTTAAATGTATGTGTATTTGTTTTTCTTTACTTTTATCTCTTGCAGTGGAACATTTCTTTGGCTATAAATCATTCAGGGTCTTAAATGAACACTGTACTAATTTGTCTGATGATAAAGTCTCTCAGCAGTTATCCAGCCTCTTCGCTTCACGCGATCTAAAGCTACAGTGGAGGCAGCTAAACCTCCTGCTTTGCCTAAACCGTCTTTGGCATCAATTAGGACCACGTGCGCCAGGTGTAGCAGAAGCACACCGTTTCCTGATGAATTATTGAGGACCACACCTCCTCTGACTGTGGGATCAAGTTTCTCTCTCTTCGGAAACTTGAGCTTCAGTCGGACGTTAACACTTGTTTTTGTTTACAACAGAACGGACTCTTCTAGAAGTTCAAAATAAAACGTGCGGTTTGATCAGTTACGTTCCTCTCTGTGTGTCTCTGCCGCCTCCAATGATCGTGAGTCGGAGCTGCTGGAGAGGCTGTTGCTATAGTAACAGCGGTAGGCGAGGATTTTCCGTCAAGGTAGTGAGAGTCAAAGAGAATGTTACCGGAAATGTAATCGCTCTTTCTTCAAAATAAAGGCGCGGGCTTGTCATATGAGCAACAAATAAATAGCTGGATAAATGGCTAGGTTGATTGATAAATAAAAATCTGCATTATGTTCTGTAAAAAAAATCAAACAGCATTGATATTGATACTGATATAGATTGCACCAATAATATCTGCTGGCCTATATACTGACCTGGTCTCTAAAATAAATTAATGAATAGCTGACTAAAAGAATTAGTATAAATGTTCCAGTATAGCTCTATCTGTAGCCAATACTAAATCCCCCAAAATGATTGTGATATTTTTATGTTCAATTAATGGGTATGAATTGCCTTTAATTAATCTAATTTATTAATAATAATAAAAAATCAATCCCATAGAAAGAATGCAACTGAGAGGCACAAACAAAATACTAATTCTCAATGTGTAAGAAATACATGTTTCCGTTTATGTGAAGGTATAATTCTGTCTACAGGATAATCGCATACATATTCTAATACACACATGGTGTGCAGCATGATATTGCAGAAAAATGAATATAAAAATATTCTCTGGTGAATTATTTTACACATAGATTTGCAAAATAATGTGTCATACAGATGAGTGGGGAAGTCTATGAATGTGATATCTGTCAGTAAAATATTGCTGAAATTATTCAAATCACCAAAGATTTCAATTAAAACACGATCTAATCTCTTAAGGCAGGCAGGTGTCTGCTGTGTGCCAGTCTGTGCAACTATTAGTTTGAAAGTATAAAGCGGAAGTGCCGCCTGTCTCAAAGCGCGCAGCTTGACGCTGGTCGGTGAGGCAGGAGGAGCGGGAGAGTAGAGGTAGAGGGGGAGCCGGCGGGGCAGGTAAAGGTGTT
>JAJHUR010081978.1:5689-21767 GCA_027495735.1 Lutjanus campechanus | reverse complement strand
TAAGTGAGTGGTGTGTGTGTGTGTGTGTGTAGAGACAGGTGTGTGTGTGTGTGTGTGTGTGTGTGTGAAAAGAGAGGGAGATGACAGGACGATGAAGAAGAAGAGGAGGAGGAGGAGGAGAAGAGGTGAGCGTCCTTGCACTGTCAGGGGCGATCGATGGCACATCATTTACATTACACTGACTTAACTGCAGAGAGGGAGGGAGGGAGGGAGGGAGAGGGGGGAGATGAAGAGGGGGAGGAAGAGATTGATAGAGAGGGAGAGGGAGGGAGGAGAGGACAGGTAAAAAGAAGAAGAGGAGCGAGGGATGGACAGATGGAGTTGAGGGGAGATGGAGGGATGAAAAAGAGGAGAATCAAAATGATCTGATGATGTTTGGGGCAAGTCTTTTTCTTTTCCTTTACTGCCCTTCTTCTTCTTTTCTTCTTTCCTCTTCATTTTTGTCTCCCACACTCCTTCACTCCTCCTCCCCCTCCCTCGCTCGTTTATGTGTCACACGTCTCTCCTCATTACTCTCATCCCTTCTTCTCTGCCGTCTCTCTCGCTTCA
This sequence comes from Lutjanus campechanus, assembly GCA_027495735.1. Classification (NCBI taxonomy): domain Eukaryota; kingdom Metazoa; phylum Chordata; class Actinopteri; order Lutjaniformes; family Lutjanidae; genus Lutjanus; species Lutjanus campechanus. The sequence continues at coordinate 21,218 of JAJHUR010081978.1, read as the reverse complement.
TCTTTCTTACATCTTCCTCCTCTGAGCAAAGATCAACACCATGAGACACTCTGCTGCTGGCTAACTGGTTAGCAATGCCGCTAGCTTGTTTAAACTCTGATAAGAAAACCCCAAATTCTGATCTTTTTTAGCGTAATGCTAATTTCAGAATGCTAACATGTTTACTGTGACAATGCTAACACACATAATGTTTACCACGTTCATAATTTTCCCTCCGAGCAAATATTACATGAGCTCCTCTAAGCAGTTAGCGATGCTGCTAGCCTATTTATGCGGTGAAACTAAGGTGAATGAACATGATTTATGTTGGGAGAATAAACAAACTTTTATCTCACTAAAATTCAGCTTGGATCTTTTTTTTATTAGTTGCTTCCCCAATTATTGTTAATGCTAACAGCATTAACAGCGTGCTAGAAAAAGTTCAAGAACCACTGGTTTAGCGTGTTAGCATGCATCCTCTCTCTTCATCGGTCATACATTTTTCCCTTCTGAGCAAAGGTTAAGTGAGCTACCTGATTAGCAATGCTAATAGCCTGTTTACACTGTAATAAGATTAAATGCCAATATCAGCATGCTAACTTCCTAGCATTTAGCAGGTATGATGTTAACTGTGTTCACCGGCTTAGTTAGTATGTTAGCATGCCAACACCTTCCTCTCTCTTCATCTTTCTTACATGTTTCTCCTCTGAACAAAACTAAAGTGAGCTACCTTAGCTGGTTAGCTTGTTTACACTGTAATAACCCAAACCCTAATGCTTTTGGGCTACGTGCGAACGTCAGCATGCTAACTTCCTGGCATTTAGCAGGTATGATGTTGATTATGTTCACCAGCTTAGTTTAACATGTTAGCGTGCCAACACCTTCCTCTGTCTTCATCTTTCTTCCATGTTTTGACTCTGCACAAAGCTCAAATGAGCTACCCTAAATGGTTAGCCATGCTGCTAGCCTATTTACCCTAACCCTAATCCATTTGGGCTAAAAGTGAACATCAGCATGCTAACTTCCTGGCATTTAGCAGGTATGATGTTGATTATGTTCACTGACGCCAGTATGCTAATACATTATCTATCTATCTATCTATCTATCTATCTATCTATCTATCTATCTATCTATCTATCTATCTATCTATCTATCTATCTATCTATCTATCTATCTATCTATCCTTATTCTCCCTCCCTCCTTCATACCATATGTGACATTCCTTCTCAATGTGGTGCATTGAAAACTTCCTGTTGTTATAGTTTGTTATGGAGCACTTCAAAGAGATGGAAGGAGGAGGAGGGAGGAGGAGGGGGAGGAGGTGGAGCGGGGGAGGAGAGGGGGGAGACGGACAGAGAGAGAACATGGAGTCTGTTATAGTTTTACCTCTTAAATGCTAACATGTGAGAGCACCGTGTATGCCTGTATGAATTATCCCTGCTTCTTTCTGTGTGTGTGTGTGTGAGTGTGAGTGAGTGTGTGTGTGCCCACATGCCTAGGAAGTAAGGTAATGACGCTTAAAGCCATCGCACACACACACACACACACTCACACAGACATGCAGACACACGTTAGCCCATCGACCTGTATAACTTGTCTCGTCAGCGATTGTGTGTCGCTCCCTCGGTGTGTGTGTGTGTGTGTGTGTGTGTGTGTGTGAGTGAGTGAGTGTGTGTGAGTGTGTGGTGTTTAATATTTAATAGGTGCTGGTTAAAAATGCAGGAGTGTTTTTGTCTCTTGTCCCGTAGCACACCTGTTCCTCTGGAGAGAGAGAGAGAGAGAGAGAGAGTGAGAGAGAGGAGCGGTGGATGGATGGATGGATGGATGGATGGATGGATGGATGGATGGATGGATGGATGGATGGATGGATGGATGGATGATAAAGTGATAGATCCACATAGATGGATGTGAATATGGATAGAGAGGTGAACAGAAGGATAGAAGGATCAGTGGAAGGACGTACAGATGATCGACTGATGGAAACAGATGGACAGAAGAATAGATGGACACATGATGGATGGATGAATGGTCAGATAGATGAATGATAGAGGGAAGGATGATAGATGGATGGATAAATAGAGAGATGGACATCAGAATGTATAAAAGTAGGTGGATGGATGGATCGATGGACGGATAGATGGATAGATGTATGGAGGAATGGATGGATGGAGGATAGATGGATGAATAGATGGAGTGAGAGATCAATAGATGAATAGATGGATGGATAGATGAGAAATAGATGGATGATGGAGGAGCAAATGGATGGAGGAATGGATGGATGGAGGAAGAGATGGGTGGAGGACAAATAGATGGATCGAGGAATAGATGGATGATAGATCGATGGAGGACAAATAGATGGATGGAGGAATGGATGGAGGAATAGATGGTTGGAGGAATGGATGGATGGAGGACAAATAGATGATGGAGGAATAGATGGATGGAGGAATGGATGGAGAATAGAGGGATGGAGAAGTAGATGGGTGGAGGGCAGATAGATGGATGGAGGAATAGATGGATGATAGATCGATGGAGGACAAATAGATGGATGGAGGAATGGATGGAGAGAGGGATAGATGGATGGAGGAATAGATGGATGGAGGAATGGATGGATGGAGGACAGATAGATGGAGAGAGGGATAGATGGATGGAGGAATAGATGAATGATAGATGGATGAGGACAAATAGATGGATGGAGGGATGGATGGAGGAATAGAGGGATGAAGAGGTAGATGGGTGGAGGGCAGATAGATGGTTGGGGAATAGATGGATGATAGATTAAAGTAGGCGATTAAAGGATGGATAAAGGGATTGATAGATGGATGATAGAAAGACTGATGGATGTTAAAATGTGCAACATGAGGGATGGATGGATGATCAAAGTAGATGGAGGGATACAGATTGATATATGACTGGATGGATGGATGGATGGATGGACTGATGGGGAGAAGATGGGTGGATGAATACAGCAGGTGACTGAAGGATGAACGGATGGACGGACAGAAAGACCGGATGGTTGAGTGAAAGGATGGATGGATGGATGGACAGAATTACAGATGTTGACAGATGTGAGACAATAAACAGAATAAAAGACAGAAAGTAGAAGGACGACAGGTAACTACGATAAGAGAGAACAGAGGGATGAAGAAAAGAGGAGAGAGGCGTCATCAGTTAATCAAGTTTTCTGTTTCCCTCCACTCTGTGTTTTAAGGTGATTTTTTTTTCTTCCTGATTATTCTCGCTCTACTTCCCTTATCAATCAATACTTATTATTGGACACCTCTGTCTCTCTCTCTACCTCCTCCGTCCACTTCTACTCATCCTCCTTTCCTTATTTCTGTCTTTTCCCCTCCTCTGTCAGAAAGAGAGGCAGAAAGAAGAGAGAGGAAGGAAACACACACACACACACACACGCACACACACACACACACACACAATGAAGTCATTCATCTGTCCAATCAAAGAGGCGGAAGCCCAGAGGAAAGTAAACATCCATCTCTCTGTCTCTCTCTCTTTCTCTCTGTCTGTCTGTCTCTCCGCCAGTCCGTGAGCATCCATGATTATGATGCCCCTGTGTGTGTGTGTGTGTGTGTGTGTGTGTGTGTGTGTGTGTGTGTGTGTGTGTGGACATATATCCCATTTCTCTGGTGTCTCTTTAAAAAGAATAGATTGTTCTTCTGCTACAAACAAAGAGTAAAGACACACAGAGAGAAGAAGAAGACGAGGGGATGAACGTCTGACACGATTTATGATGGACCAGAGAGAGACGGAGGGACGGAAAACAGAGAGAGGAGAGGAGAGGGAGGGAGATAAAGACAGGGGGGATAGAGATATAAAGAGAGGGAGAGGAAAAAAAGGAAGAAGAAAGGATAAGATGAGACAGAGAGAGAGAGAAAGGATGAAAGGACAGAAAGATAGAAAGAGGGTTTGACAAAGAAGGAAGACAAGAAGAAAAGACAGGGTGAGATAGATGACGAGAAAGAGAAGAAAATGAGACGGATGACAAGAAAGACAAGAAAGGAAAGAGTGAAATGGAAAAAAGAAAAGGAGTGAGATGAAAGAGTGAGGCAAGAAAAGGGTGACAGAAAAAGAAAGAAGTGAAAGGGTGAGACAGAAAGAAAGGGTGAGATGGAAAAAAGAAAATGAAAGGGCGAGACTGAAAAGGAAGAAAGAAAAGAAACACTGAGATGGAAAGAAAGACAGAAAGAGAAAGGATGAGATGACAAAAAAAGGGTGAGACGGAAAGAAGAAAGAAGAGAAAGGGTGGAACAGAAAGAAAGGAGAGACGGAGAGGGGAGGAAGAAAAGAAAGGGTGAGACATACAGAAAAGAAAATAAATAAGTAAAGGGTGAGACAGAAAAAAGGAGAGGAAAGAAAGGGTGAGAAAGATGGAAAGAAGGAAGAAAAAGAGGAAGGAAAGGAGAGAGATGCAGAAAGAAAGAAAGTGAGAATGGAAGAGAGAGACGGAAGGGATGGAAGGAAAAAGACAAAGAAATAAAGGGTGAGAGAAAAAGAAAGAAAGGATGAGACAGAAATAAAGAAAAGAAAGTAATGATGAGACAGACAAAGACAGAAAGAGAGGAGGGAAGGACGAGGCGAGTAATCGATGGGGAGGTTGTGACATCATGATTTGACCTCCAGTTGGGGGAGGGCAGAAGATGAAAGAGGGAGTAAAGGGGGAGACGAGGGAGATTAATGGAGTGATAGATAAAAAAGAGAAGAGTGGTGTGTTTCATAAGAGGTCAATATTGATAAGAAGTCAGTACAAAAATTAAATAAAAGTTGTATTTCTTCTTTTAAAGTGATTTATTAGCAGACATATTGGTTTAATATGAGTGTAGGAGAGCAGTGACTCTTATTATCACTACAGACGTTTAACCAGCTGTTCAATGTTTACTGTTAGTTTCATCTCTGATGAAATGACATGAAGGATCTGATCTGGAGGCCGTCACTGATGCTGACGAGGCTGAAGGACACGAATTTAACGGTCAGAGTGAATTTAAACATCGCAGATGGAAAACAAGCATAAAGAAGAGTACTGAGGCCAGACGTTAAGAAAAAACACGAGAGGAGGAACTTTTTAAAATTTAACATTCTGAGAATACAGTCAAAACATCAATAATAAAGTCAAAACATCAGGAATAAAGTCAAAACATCAAGAATAAAGTCAAACAATCAGGAATAAAGTCAAACAATCAGGAATAAAGTCAAAACATCAGGAATAAAGTCAAAACATCAGGAATAAAGTCAAAACATCGAGAATAAAGTCAAAACATCAGGAATAAAGTCAAACTATCAAGAATAAAGTGAAACAATGAGGAATAAAGTCAAAACATCGAGAATAAAGTCAAAACATCAGGAATAAAGTCAAAACATCAGGAATAAAGTCAAAACATCAGGAATAAAGTCAAAACATCGAGAATAAAGTCAAAACATCAGGAATAAAGTCAAAACATCAGGAATTAAGTCAAAACATCAAGAATAAAGTCAAAACATCAGGAATTAAGTCAAAACATCAGGAATAAAGTCAAAACATCAAGAATAAAGTCAAAACATCAGGAATAAAGTCAAAACATCAAAACATCAGGAATTAAGTCAGAATATCAAGAATAGTCGTCAACATTAGTGGTAGTCATTACAAAAAAATAAATGAGAAGAGAAAAGTCTTTTTGTTTTGTTTTTTTGCATTTTGATTTTTATTTTTGATTTGAATTTTAAATTTGACTTAAATAAAATAAATGAAATAAGATAAAATAAAATCCTCCTCTGATCTTTTAAAAATCTTCTGCGTGGCCCTAATACTTTTCCGTACAAAAATCAATATATAAATCAGAATAGAGACGCACTATATAGTTCCCAACACTGTCAGTAAGTAATTAAAAACTCCATATTAAAAGAAGTTCACGCTCTGATGTTCAATGGCAAATAATTCTTACCTTCACTGAACTTCAACTGAAAAGAAAATTTGATTACAAGAAAGATTTTAAGAAAACAAAAATTTAAATGAATACTTTTGACAAGCTCACTGCTGAAATCGTTCAGTCACATCAAACAAAACACGCACACATTTTGGATTTTCATGCAAGTACACCTGAGCCAACATGAGAAGCTCCACAGAAACATAAACATAAACAAAAACACAAGAACACAACAAAAAACATAAAACAGAAGAAAAAAGAGGCAAGAAAATATTGAAAAAACCCTGGGAAAATGTTACTTCAACACACTTTCCATTCATCTGTAATTAAACAAACTGAAGGTTACATTTAATGAAAATATACATTTAAAAAAATTAATTAAAGTGAGTAAAAATTAAGAAAAAGAGGAAAACTTGACAATTAAATAAGTAAAATAAAAGCTGATGAACTTAAGAATGAAAACAAAAGAATTCATTCAGTGCCGGATCCAGACGTGGGAATTAATTTCATCTGGACGCCGACAACAAACAAACAAACAAACAAAAACACATTTCAGCCTCGAAACCAAATACGAGAACAAAGACGAACATGAAGCCGCTGATGACGAAGGACTGAAACAGGAAACCGAGAAATGAAAAGAAGTGAAAGAAAAAATAAAAATAACAACAACAAACAGAGAAAACCCAGAAAAGACGGAGGAGAAACAGATCAGTGCAGTGATGGAGAGATAAAAGAAAAGATGAAAGATTTTAGCTAAAGAGGGTTGACCCCTCGCTCTACCCCTCGTATTGACCGCACCGCGCTTTGATAAACTACACTGTGTGTGTGTGTGTGTGTGTGTGTGTGTGTGTGTGTGTGTGACCTCTGCACGTTCCGAGCTAAATCAATCTGTCAAACGTGTTAGTGAGTCCGTGCTTATTCACCGCCATGCCTGTTTGTGTGCGTGTGTTTCAGTGTGTGTGTGTGTGTGTGTTTCTGTGTGTGTGTGTGTGTGTGTTTCTGTGTGTGTGTGACCGACCCTGACCGGCCATCAGAGCCAATGACGGAGTATTGATCAAGGCTCCGTCACCATAGAAACGGCCATTTGGGAGGACAGGCGAGGGTGCGCGTGTGTCAAAGTGGGAAGACTTACTTCAAGGTGGCTCATCAGATCATCCGGCGCATGTGTGCGTGTGCGTTTGTGTGTGTGTGTGCGTTTGTGTGTGTGTGTGCGTTTGTGTGTGTGTGTGTGTGTGTGTGTGCGTGTGCAAAATGTCAGCTCCATGTTTTCAATTCGCGGCATGTTTTTTGTGTTCTTGGCCAATTAAAAGGTCATCAAAAGACAAAAATACATCAGCAGCAAACACGTTGATCCTGCTGTGTGTCTCATGTTAATTAACATCAATAAGTCGTTACCTCTTTAATTATGAGACATTATTATAATTACTGTAAACAAACAAACAGCAGCAGACTGTCTGCTTCGAGCTGCCGCGGCTCTCTACGTTCCTGTTTCAACCTGTGTCAGACCTTTAAGGGAAGTCTGACGGACTGATTGTGCCGTTCACACCAACATTGTATTTTCTGAGCTTGGATGTCTCTGTTCTTTTTAAATGTAAAGTGTGTGAAGTTTAAGTCAAACTCTTCTCGTGCACTCGCAGTAATGCACCAGTGTTAAAAATCCTCCCTGTAGCGACTGACCTGACCTGCCGATTCTGATTTTCACTCTTTCTTTCAAACTATAATTGACAGAATACGCAAATATTTATGTGAAGTAAAATAAAATTGCACATTCATAATAAAACGCTGACTTTTAAATAACTTTTGCATTTTTTCCTAAAGTGCTCCAGGTTACAGCCAGGCCTTATTATATTATTATATTAAGATGATGTACAAAGGGGAGCACGATCTCGTGAGATCTCGTAGGAAAACTTGATTTCACATCATCTCATGTGGAAGCAGATGTAAACAAACCAGAGACTGATGAGGTGCAACAGTTTGCTGTAGGAAAAGTTAAACAGTTAAGTTAAATGAGTCTGGATGAGGATGAATGTTTGTTTGAGGAGACTTTATTCTTCAGCCAGAACAGGAGGTGAGATTTTAACTATCGGTCTGTGAACAGCAGGCTGCTGCTGGCTAACATTAGTATGACGAGCTAGAAAGTTTGGCGACACCGTCAGCTGCTGCGTCTCCTTGTAGACTGTCTGTCTTCTCTTTATCCGTCCTTTGAATCTATCGCTAATGCTGACTTCATGCAAGCGGGAGTGTCTGAGTGTGTGTGGCTGTGGCCAACACTGTTGTGGCTGTGACGTCGCTGTCTGTGTCGCTGCTCGCATGTCGTGGACTAACGACGCAACAGTCTGGCCTTGAACAGGCTGTGTAATAGAGGCTTATGTCCGTTATTTTGAAGCCAGAAACTGATGTCCAACACTTGTCGTTGTGTGTCGAGCGTGACGCTCTACAAATCAAACTTGAGCTGGCCTCCGAGCATATGGTTACTTATTTGTAAACATAACAAATTAACTGATTATTTAAAATGTAAAACTCACACTTTATGCTAGTATTGGCAACAAAAAAAGCAAACAAAAGGTAATAAAAATATAAATACAACAAAAAAGATCTCAGATTTCTTCTATGCACATAAAAGCTTACTTGGCAACCTTGAGAAACAGTGAGGATATCAGATGAGATCAGATAAGGCAGCACTTTTTTGTTTCCCTTAAGAGAAATTTGTTGTGGACATTCCAGAGAACACTGGTGACATTTTGATACCAAAAACTGTGACTTTCACAGACTTCGTGTCCTGCATTCTTGTGACTTTTAACAAATGAAAATAAAATAACACTATAAAAGTAAAGTAAGAGCATAAATTTTACTTTTAATTCTCAGGCAAGAATACAGAATAATTTGCCCCTGTAACATGGACTTTCATAAATCTCTGACACAAACCAATATTTATCAGTTTTCTTCCCCCCCCCCCTGCCTCGAATAGAAAATCGACTCACCAGTTTTACAGAATGTGTGCACCTTTCCTTTAAAACCTTCCAGAGGAAAGAGAAAAGTCTGGTTTTGTGTAGCTGTTGTTATCCAGTTGCACACTGTACAGTGTCAGAAACAGGTTGTGATCATCAAAAGGAAAAAAAGGTGTGAGAATCGTCATAGATGAGGAGAAATACATGAGAATTGTGTCCTTGTTGGCAGCTGAATCGGGAGGGTTGGCGAGTACGCCCAAATGTTGTTCACAAATTTGTTAAAATTCATGTTAGTGAGCTCTTCTCCTCTGCCAAGATAATCCATCCTGCTGACAGATGTGGCCTATAGAGATATCGATTAAACAGGATGATTATTGCACAGGTGTGTCTTGGACTGGCCACGATAAAAGGACACTCTGAAATGTGCAGTTTGATCTTGATGACTTTTTCCACACAGGGCTACAGATACCTTTTTTATTTTTTTTAAAAGTCATGACCTGCCCTACTCAGCCTCTGATTGGCTGGGACTCAGTTGCTTTCATTGATAGGGTTGGTTAGGTTTGAGGTGTGAGGAGTGATTGGTTTAACCCGACACGTCAGATGGTTTGTCACACAGAAGCATCTGGGAAGTCGTCCATAGAAACAGTTTGGAAAAGGGCAGGCACTCTCAAAAGACACTTGGCAGGCGACTGGATGACTGATAGGGTTAGGGTCTAAAGATCTAAAGATGAATAGTAAAATTATCTCAACTAAAGTTTATAGGTCGGCAAATACTTTTAAAGTTTACTTCAGAACTTACTAACGTTTGAGTCTTCCGGGAGAAGAGAGAATTTAATAGTTGTGACTGATTTCTTTTTCTTTTTTTGATCATAAAAGTTGCAGATCCCCTGGAAGGAGACATTTATTGTATCAGAACATCTCTACTTTGCTGCATATAATCAGTATAGGCATCAGCAAAAATATCGTCACATCAGATATCGACAAAAATGCAGTATCGTGCATCCCTGGTGTTTTCTGTCGCTGGTCAAAATTCAGAAATGTTTATTCCTGTTAATCATGTTTTTGTTGCTTTTGAAACTAAAGTCACTTCAGCTATTTTGATTGGTGCGTCCTGCATCCTTTCAGTGTGCTCACAGTGTGACTGTGTGCAGGTAAGGAGGTCAGTGGGGGGGTCAAAGGTCACCGTCTCACCTGTCCTGTGATGATTTTATATCAGAGTGTTTGTGAGAAGAAATGAGAGCCAGAGGAGACAAATGGACGCGTTTCTATTTAAGGGTCTGAAAGCAGTCAAGGTTAAGGGTTAACAAATGAATGTAGGTCAGTGGACTGGCAGTGAGAGTGTGTGTGTGTGTGTGTGTGTGTGTGTGTGTGTAGCCAAGCTTGTGCATCTATATGCAAGTGTGTAACTGTGTGTATGTACGTCTTCATGCATCGTGTGTGTGTGCGCGTGTGCGTGTGTGACCTGCTCTTTGTTCCTGTGCTCGGTGCAGTAAGGAGAGTGGACCGTTGACGAGGATTAATGCCCAACATATGGCAACCCTACGGGACACACACACACACACACACATACACACACACACACACACACACACACGCTGCAGTCATTACTCTGAACAAAGAACTGTAAGGCTAATGAGAAGGCGATATCATGTGTCCTTTGCACACACACACATGGCATGGATTCACATGGATACACACACACACACACACCTTAATGTTGCTTATACATGGATGGATGCAGATGAACACACACACACACACACACACACACACACCTGGTACTGTAACATGTATCCATTGTGTGTGTGTGTGGGGTGGGGGGAGCTGAAAGGTAGCAGGGGGGGTTGCTGATGGAAAGGCTTTAAGGTCTGAATGCAAACACCTGTGTGTGTGTGTGTGTGTGTATGTGTGTGTGTGTATGAAAGAGAGAATAGTGTGTTTATTGTACAGGTGTGTGTGTGTGTGTGTGTGTGTGTGATTGAAGGGAAAAGAGAGGGAGAGGTGAAGCAGAGTTCAGAGGAAAAGTGAAGGTTCATGTTTTCATTTCTTCATGCTCCTCTGACTCTCTCTCTCTCTCCTGCTCTGTGTGTGTGTGTGTGTGTGTGTGTGTGTGTGTGTGTGTGTGTGTCTTTTTCTCACGTACAGGATCACACCCCAAAACATTTTCAGACGTTTTCTCTCCACATCTTTTTGCACACGTTATCTTTTCCCGCTCTCTGCTCCTCCCAGTGGGATCTGACAGACACACTCACATGTTCCTGAACAGCTCAATATCCACTCTATTCTATTCTATTCTATCGTAGTCAAGGAGAAATCTGTACTATATTTACTGTAATTTATTATAAAATGGCCGTGTTGTGTCATCAGAAATAAAGGATACGTGTTAAGTTGAAATACTGTTGTTTTTTTGTCTGTTTAACATTAATCAGAGTTCAGATTAAAGCCGAATGTTTCACAGACTGAGTAAGTGTCTGTTTATCAGTTGTAAGAAATCATAAGTAATCTTTTAAAAGGAGCAGATGTTTGTAACGGTTAAATTGAGCAAATTGTTAATGGAGTTTGGCAGGCAGTCGCCGAGTGTGTATTTTCAGAGCAGTGGGTTTTTGTTTTTAGATAACAGGCTCCACTTTACATCAACAGACAACTGACAGTTGATCAACATACAGTGGAGGACTCACTGACGCTTGTTATTGTCCACGTATTATGTTGCACACGTCTTGCATTCCTGCAGTGTTCCTGCAGCCTGCAGGGCTTTCTCAAGAAACCACCTACTTCATCCATAGATTGTATATTAAATATAAATTTAGTCTTGGAAGTAACACTTGGTTAACAACTGTAGGTAGTAAACTAGGTAGCTGGACATGCTGTCGTTAGCAGCTCATGTTAGAGGACGCACACACATTTTTATCAATTTATTACAGTTTGCAGTTGTGTTTTTTTTAATCTACATTACTGTGTTATCATTTTATTCTTCAGTTTTAGGCCTCTGTCCCGTTCTAACCTCTTTATTTTGGGTTTCGTCTGTTCTTTTCTACTCTTTTTTTTTCCTATTTTCATCCGGTGGCACAGTGCTGATATCTTGTACAGGTTTGAGTTTTTTGGTCCTCTCTCTTTCTCCCTCTCTCTAGGTGTAAATGACTTTGGACGGCCATCTGTTACTTAGCCTCCCTGCAGAGAGTTGGCCTGCATGCGCACCTCCTGTGTGTGTGTGTGTGTGTGTGCGCCTTCCTTTATGTTTAGTTGCACGTGTGCAGTTACTGTATTCTTGTGTTTCTGTGTGTGTGTTTATTTATGCCTACGTGCACATGCATAATACAGTAGGTTATGTACGTGTGTGTGTGACAGAAATAAAGACAGAGAGCTGCTTGTGTTGTAGGAGTGTATTCAGGCTCACTTGCACATGTAGAACATGTCTTCCTGTGCTTGTGGGTGGATGTGAGACACTGTTTTACATCAGTGTTAGCATATTTAGCTCCAGTCAATGCTAATGTCCCCTTTTCTGCCTCTCATTTTGGATTTAAACGTCACTTTTGGCAACACAGACCTAAAAATCTACAAATATATATTACGATTTAGTCGTTGTCAGTGTTGCTAGGTTTCCTGCCTGTAGCCTCTTCACAATAAAAGTCCTCCAGCTGCAAAGATTTTTTTTTAAAAAGCCTCGATTTGCAACACAAATAAAGTTTTATAAAATAAAGTTAAGAAGTCCAAGTTGGTCCAACAAGTCTCTTTTTTCTTCAGTGTCTTATAAATAAAACAAAATGTGTGTCAGCACAGTTTTGTTCTGTTCATTTAGGTGCTGTGCAGAAGTTTTAATGGTGATGAAAACCCTGGTTTTTATTTCTGGCGTCATGTTGACTAAAATGTTTGTGACATTTGTGACATTGTAAACAAACAAGCAATACTGAGGTTTATTTGTGATGTAATAATTGTGAAAAGCTGAGCAAAATCTCCAAAGTCCCACAGTTCTGGTTGTTATGGGGCTTTTATTGTGAAACGTTTAAGTGGTGACTACAAAATAAAAGCTCAAACAGTGTACAGGTCATTATCAAAATCACTTTGTATTTTCAGAATATTATTATTTGTGTTATCTGTTGTTGGATCGAGATCAAACTTCTTTGTGATGGCGACATGAAATGTGATTTCTCACAAATGAAATATTTCCATATGTTGCGTCAGGATTCTTCTTCTGTTGTTTCATGTCACGAGTCGATAAAGATTGAGCTCTTTCTGTCTCAGAGTGGGAATATTTGATGATGTGACGACTCCTGCTGCTTCTGCTGGTTTTAGTACTTCGAGGTGTGAAAATGTCACAGAGAAAAGATCACTCCGTTCCCCCCGGAGACACCGACTGTAAGAACGACCAATCGGATTTCACTCTGGTGTTTGATGAAGTGTCCTGACATCAGCCAATCAGGTGTAGCGGCGCCGCTCTCCGGTATGGTGGCCCGGTGGAGGCGCTCCGAAGCTCCTGAGCGCTGCGTGTTGTCAGTTTGTGATTCGATTACGTGTGAGCGACCTGCTGTCTCTGCTGGAACATCCAGCTGTCAACTTCCACCAACAGCACAGCACATATTTTAAATTTTTATACAGTATATTTAAAAAAAAAACACTTTTATCTATGGAGTCATAAGAGTGCCACAAACAAGAATTTAAATCTGTAAAACAATAAGAACAAAAATAAATAAATAAAGTTGTAAATGACAAAATATAAAATAAAAATAATAAGCATTTTCATTTATCTTCACATGTATTTGTTCAGTTATTTCTGTGTACATTTATTTAGGCTATTTATATATATTTTTTTGAAAATATTATTTCCTTATCTTTAGTATATAAAATGCTATTTATGTCCCTTTATTTTTCCCTCCTAGACTGAGATGTCATCATAAATAAATGACAGTATATAAAAAATAAATTTAAATTAGAAAAAAAGAGTAATTTTTATGGAAACAGAAATATATATTTTTAAAATATATAACTAAATATACAGGAATAAATGAACATAAGTATGAAAATAAATGAAAATGCTCAGAATTATTCCTTTATATTTTGTTAGTCTTCATATTTCCACATGTATTTATTTTTATATTTCCTCATTTGTTTCTTTATTGTTTGACAGATTCATTTTTTTGACATTAATATGACTCCATATTTATCATGATATTTAAAGAAGAAATTATATTAAAAGTGTAAATAATGTAAATGCCAAACCAGCTGTATATATAATAATGGTAAATTGACAGAAAGTGTGTCATCTTTAATTAAGTCAAAATATGATAAAATATTAATTGTTAACATATTTAAAAAATGCTCGTATTGTCACAGTTTCATCGTTCTTTAATCACGGAAGAAACATTTTCAAATTTCAAGAAATTACTTTCAGCATTTATTGTTATTGTCAGTTTGTTACAAAATAAAAAATAGTCATTAATGTAATTAAAATAGGAATAATTCAGCCCTCAACTCAACAACACGAAAAAGTTCATTTAAACTTGAGAAAATACTTTTACTTTTTTAAAGTTTAGTTACTCAAAGTGAAAATATCAGATCATATCAAATTTAAGCTGAATATTAATTGTAGCTGAATTTAATCATATAAGATAATAATCAGCTGTGAATCAATCTGTCGTTTCCAAACACTGGGTCGTGACCCACAGGTGGGTCACAGGAGCTTTTATTTTGGGTCGCCAAATAAATAAAAGATTGTGAACGAAGTTCTGTTTGGACCTCTTTTTCAAATGACAGGATTGTGACAGGATGAATTAATTGATTTCAATATTTTCTGGCATTTTATGGACCGAAAAACTAATTGATTAGTGGAAAAATGATCACCAGATTGATCAGTAGTTGAAAAATAAGTCCAAACATGTGAAAACAGGTGGAGCACATGGACGTACGTATTTTGATTTGGGTCACGATGGTTTGTCATTTTTACAAAGTGAGTCCTCAGAAGAAAAAAAAGGTTTGGGAAACACTGTGTTACTGTTTGACTGTGGACATCTCGTGGTCGAGATGTAAAGATACGTAACAGTCCAGAGACGCCAACATGAACGATCCCGATCCCTTCGTCTCTCCGTGTTCGGCTCTGTGGATGTAACTCTGTGTCATAATAATTAATCTGTCTGTCTGTCTGTCTGTCCCCCCCTGCAGCTCTCGTCCGGGCCGTCCTCCGAAGCGTTGTTCCGGTGCAGGGATCCAGGAAAGCCCCAGGCTGCTCCACCCGGGCCTCCCCGGCCTGCTGTCCCCCAACCTGCTGTCACACAGCGGTAAGACACAGAGACACAGATCTCTTTTTAGCTCTTTTCTTCCTCATTCTCTCTGATTCTCAGTCTCCAGTTCCTCCTCTTCTTCATCCTCTCCATGGATTTATTTATTTTTATTTAACTGGGACAGTAGAGTTAGACGGCCGTAACTGTCCTCTAAAAACCACGTATTTCAAAATGTCAACGTTTAATGATTGAAGAAAAAGAAAGAAAACAAGCTTTTAAATGATTTATTTAGGTTATGAAGTAATCCAAATAAGAACACTGTCATTTAGTTCGCCTGGAAAAAATCCAAATCACCACATTTATGTTTCCACAGCACAGAACCTTTATGTAAAAAAGCCCCAGCCTGAACACAGACTTTTAAATCACTGCCTGACTGAATTAATTAATAACTTTTTAGATAAAGAAATAAAATAAG
>JAJHUR010081977.1:0-13963 GCA_027495735.1 Lutjanus campechanus | reverse complement strand
TTAATATAATTTTGATGTTTTTATTGTTTGCTTTCTTTTTTACATGTTTAGAAATAAAAATCTGTCTTTGTATCTATAATGTTACTCAAGATGTTTTTTTGTATGTGGATCAAATTCTTTTAGATGTCCAGCACTGCATTTAAAGCAAAAGTCTATTTTATTATTTATTTATTTACAGGTTTATTTGACAGGAACCAAATATAAACATAAACTTCAACACCTGAATTGCATTGTACAGAGATATAGTTAAAAGCTCATTTAAAATTTTTAGTTTTAAAGGACAAAATCAACTGTAAACTTGATGGATCTTGAAGAGATCACACAGTCGTTCCATGTTAAGGGTTTTTTGTTTTAGACTTGGCAAACTATTGTAATAGTAACTAGATTTTTAGTTATTTTAATTGAGTTAAAAGTAATTTTTTAATTTATTTTCCAATAGAAAGATACATCAACACAAATAAACAAAGTGTTTACATCGACCTTACAGACATGATAAAATCTTGTATGATAGTTAGCAACATTTAAATTATCAAAAGTTGTTCATGTTCAGTTTTAAACTATAATAAAGATAAAAATATCTGAGAGCACATTTCCAATCATCCAAACTGTAGACAGAGAAGAAAAATACTGAACATCCAAAAACTAACTTTCTTGACTCAAAATCAGTTTTTTGTTGAAAACAGCAGAGTGTTACAGTGGCCCCCTGTTACAATGGTTCCCAGTCTCCCCTTGTAGCTACTGATGCTGATAGTCTCATAGACAGTTTTTCTCTGTTTTCATTACAATAATTGATGTCAAACATAATCTTTATGATGTAGCCCGTGTTTGTATTTGCTTCATCTTTTGTTTTGTGTTTAAAGTTTCTGAGTTGTGAAGATGTGTAGAAAAAGTGAAAGAAGCTTTTATTTTGGTACAAAAGTCCGACAGGAAGTCTTATTCTCGAAGGTTTGGAACTTTCAAAAGTAACACTGCTGCAGGTATTTTACGGTGCATCTTAAAACAAGAACTTGGCCCATATATCACAATACATCAGAATAAAATATATCACAGTACAACCCTGGAGAAACGACTCTTCAGGTTGTCTTTGGTTTAGTTGGTGATCAAACTCTTGATTCAGGACACTGTCGCCATCTGGTGGACACAGAGTCTAACTACATACTTTCCTCACCTCTCTTTGTTTTTATTTCCATTTTCCTTTAATCCTTTTTTCCTTTTCCTCCTGTTTCTTTTATACCTTCCTGACCCCTGATGGGATGTAATTAACGAGGCTACCAGGGGCAGAAGTACATTTACTCTTGTTACAGTGACAAAGTCGTTCTTTGTGTGTACTTTTACTTTTTAAGTATGCTTAAAATTCAGTACTTTAACTTTTACATAAGCTGTATTCTTCTTCGTTATATTTCATTTGCATCTGTTAAAGAGTAAAAGAAACAGTGACATAAAACTAATAATAACAATCCTCTGATTGACACATGGGATGATGTGTCTCAGACATGTTTGGTCTGGCTCATGAAAAAGACTGGAAAGCTGAGTAAAAATGTTAGCCTAGCTTCATTGCTTTGCTAGAAATAAGGAGTAGTTGTTGGTTCAATTCTTGGATGAGTTGTTGAAAAGGACAATGCACAGATTTGATGTTTTTCTACCTATGAGGCCTTTATTACAGTCTAAAGCTCCACATCCTGTGAACCATCAAAGAAGCTGATTTTATACTCGTCAGAATGAAGTGAGGGACGCAGCGATGCTTGCAGGAGCTGTTTAGCCTAGCTTAGCACAAAGACTGGAATCAAGGGTAAACTGCTAGCATGGTTCCACAAAAATGATTGGAAACGAGAGCTTCTGATTTCTACTTTAAAATATATAATATATATTTGTATAATTTACTGTATATAATATATATATTTATACTGTGAATTTAACTCTTTCTTTGAAAAACTTGAGATGTTTACTGTGGCTCGTTGGTCTAGGGGTATGATTCTCGCTTTGGGTGCGAGAGGTCCCGGGTTCAAATCCCGGACGAGCCCTCAACAGTAAGTGTTTGTGTGACACAACCCTTTAAAAGAATCTGGAAAAACTACAAAATCCAACCCTTCACCAAAAAACAGAAATCCAATTACCCTTTGTTAAGCCCTGCCTCCAAATATCAACTGTCCAATCATAGATGAGCAACTGTTACCAGGGTGCAGCAGACCTGTAAATGTTTGTGCATGGGGCTCTAAGCTGAGTGATGCTCTGCATTTCATGAGTCTGGATGTTGGTGTTATCTTCCAGTCTCTCAAAAACTGTGAATGTTAGCTTGTCTGGCTAACTAATGCTAAGTGGGGGGTTTGAAGAGGAGGATGTGGGCTGGTCAAGAATCAAAGTGGGTCCATGATTATGCATCTCACTGGCTAGCTCTGTTAGCTCTTCCTGAGGTGGTCGTTGTCCCGCTGGCGTGTTTCATCAGACTTTCCATCAACGAGGTCATCGTCTAAAAAACAACCAATACAGTGGCAGTTACACATCCTGTGAACCATCGAAGAAGCTGATTTTATACTTGTTAGAATGAAGTGAGGGACTGCTTGCAAGAATGTTAAATGTTTGTATATTACATATATGTCCAGGAGCTGTTTGGCCTAGCTTAGCACAAAGACTGGAATCAAGGAGAAACTGCTCACATGGTTCCACAAAAGTGATGGAAAATTGGTCCTTCTGATTTCCACTGTGAAATCTGACTCTTTCTTTGAAAGAGAGGACTGTCTCGATGTGGCTCGTTGGTCTAGGGGTATGATTCTCGCTTCGGGTGCGAGAGGTCCCGGGTTCAAATCCCGGACGAGCCCTCGAAAAGAACTGTTTGTGGGTTATAACTTTCTAACTTTGTAAACTGAATTAACAGAATCCAGAAAAACTACAAAATCTGCTTTCTCCAGAAAACAAACCCTAAACCTCACCTCCAAATAGCAACTGTCCAATCATAGATTAGTGACTATGGTGTGGCAGGCCTGTCCAACTTCGCATTTCTCTATGGGTACATTCCAGGTATCTCAGTGTTTCCCCTACCCTGGTCCTCAGGGCTCACTGTCCTCCATGTTTTAGATGTTTCCCTGCTCCAAGACACCTGATTCAAATGATCAGCTCGTTATCAGAAACATCTAAAACATGGACAGTGAGCCCTGAGGACTGTATCTTATTTGTTGTTTCCATGCTCCTTCCTCAAACCGGAAGTTCTTGTGGACCGCCATCTTGCCGGCCTGTCCCAAGTACACAGCTGTTAGGTAACTTTGAGGCTCTTTGGCCCTGCTCCAGAGTCGGTCCAACTCAGGTGCGGTTGGGCATGATAAAAGTGGTAATGGAAATGCAAAACAGTGCAACGCAGTTTGACTCAGCGCAGCCAAAAATGCCAGTGGAAAAGCCCCATGTGTGCGTCAGTATTGGCAGTACTCACCAGAGACATCAGTTCTTTCCTTTAGATCCCCCTCTCTTTACTCTCACAACCTAAGTTTCTCCT
Organism: Lutjanus campechanus; assembly: GCA_027495735.1. NCBI lineage: Eukaryota > Metazoa > Chordata > Actinopteri > Lutjaniformes > Lutjanidae > Lutjanus > Lutjanus campechanus. The sequence continues at coordinate 10,479 of JAJHUR010081977.1, read as the reverse complement.
CCAGTCAGCAGTCAACATGGACAGAGAGACTAATTATCTGACTGTAAACAGTGTGTTTGGCTTCTCTGTGGTCACTGCTGCACACAGGTTTACAAGCAAATGTGAAGATAAATCCTCTTTTTAATCCCAAAAGTTTGAAACATACACTCTGAGCTCCTCTCCTGCCAATAAAGGAGTCAGCATCAGAGTGACTCTGGTGTTTCCTCTTCCAGAAGCTCCACTCTGCCACCAACCCTCTCCTGCAGAGCTCCCCGGCTCTGAGCAGCTGTCTGTCGGCTCTGTGTCTCAGCTCCTCTGGTCCTCTTGGCCCTCAGCAAAGCTCTGTGATAGACTTGAATGAACACGACTGAAGGTGAAGTCAAATGTAAGTCAGTGAGCTGCCTAACTCCTGGGCTGAGCATGTTCCTCATTGGCTGGACTTTTTTTCAGATTATCTTTCTGATAATTCAGGTTTTTGGTGACCTTTCCTGCAGGAGTTTCCACCCATTGCTTCAGCGTCTCACCGAAGGAACGTGCACACGCAGCTGCACTAGTAGAACAGCCAATAGGAACGCTCGGACTCTAGACGACCTGTGATTGGTTTCAGTCTACCATCATGAGCCAGATTCTTTAAAGGCAGAAAACAGTCAAGAGGAGATGCAGAAAGCTAGTTCTGTTTCAGACCACTTGATTTACAGTATGTTGAAAGGTTATAATGAAATTATTTCTCAGTGATACCAAATCAGTGTTGCCTATATGTATCTTACTGTGGCTCCTTAGTCTCGGGGTATGATGAGCTTTGGGTGTGAGAGAGGTTCAAATCCTGGACGAGCCCTCAAACCAAATCACTTGTGTGTCTCATCCCTCTAAATTTGGTATCAGAAAGTTGAACATGAACAGTTTCAAAACCTTTCTCCACTGAAAAGACTCTACAGAGGATCCACCAGGCAGCTTATGAAGAAGACGGGAAGCTACAGCAAATAGTCAACCAAGATTCACTGTCTTGCAGAAATAAAGACGCTAGATTAAAGTGAAGGACTGCAGCAATGTCTGCAGGACCCTAAAACATCTGTATAGTATCTCAAGAAGCTGCTTAGCTAAGCTTAGCTTTGCACAAAGGCTGGAAGCACTGCTACCATAGTTCCCACAAAGTGATGGAAAAAAGAGCCCCTGATTTCTCTTGTGAATCAGCAGTGATTAAATGTGACTTTCTGTCGATGAAGTCATTGTCTAAACAACCACTAATAGTTGGACAGAGCTCCGGATGATTTTATACTCGCTAGAATGAAGGGAGGGACTGTAGCCATGCTTGTGAGAATGTTAAATGTTGTGAATGTTATATATGTGGATATTGTAATTGCAGCTCGTTGGTCCAAATCCTGCATGAGCCTTTGAAAAATATGTCTGTGTAGGTTCTCAGTCATCCAGGTCATGGTATCCGTAGCAAAGTTTGTTGTATGAAGTCCAGTTGCCTACAACAAACTAAAAATACAACTTAAACATGAACTTAAAAAAGAAAAGCTACAAAACCTCCTTCTTCCCCAAAAAGACACTTTAACAGAGGATCCATTTCTAACAGGAATAAGGAGAATTTCTGCTTGTCTCTAGGAGTTTTGCTAAAACTTTCTTTAAGAAAAAAAGCAATCAAATATCAAAATGCAGAAAATCTGATTGCATTTGTTTGTGGGTTCAATTCCTGGATAAGGACCCTCAACAAAGACAGCTCAGGGGTCTTTGTGGTCCGTGTTCAGGAGCTGTTTAGCCTAGCTTAGCACAAAGACTGGGAGCAGAGGGAAACTGCTAGCATAGCTCGATTAAAAGTGTGAGGAAAAATGAGCACCTCTGATGTCTACTGTGAGTCAACAGTGCTTTAATCAGAGTGTTTTTTGGCTTTTTTTAAAATGGTGGATCAGGACTTTGAGGCTCGATGGTTTCGGGGTCTGATTCTCACTTTGGGTTCGAGAGGTTCAGAGTTCAAATCAATCAAATCTATCAAATCTATCAATTCTGATCAGATAAATGAAGAGGAGAAAGTACAACATTTCCCCCTGAGGTGGAGCAGAGTGGAAGTAGAGAGGAAGTAAATAAAATCAAATAAAGTACAAGTACCTCAACACTGTACTTGAGTAAATGTACTTAGTTACTTTCCACCATGTACGGTTACATAACAGACCATGTAGGCTACATATGTGCTATAACCTGCATCAGCTATATAAATATATATTCATATTCACACATATAGGACAAATTAAAAGCCTAAGCAGGAAGTAAAAGGTGTTTGTTCGACCTGACGATGGTCAGAGACAGAAATCTACGGCTTTAAAATGATTTCAGTATTTGGTTCAAATCGACGTCGTCTGACAGCATGAAAGGAAAAATTAGAAGCGTAGCGGAGAACGAAAGTGGAGCTGCAGGAGTGTGTGTCTGTCGTCAGCGAGTGGAGACGAGCTGCACAGCATCCTCTATTATCTAACAACCTGCTGCCTGTTATATAACCACAGGGAAGAAAAACTGCAGCGAGAGAAGAAGAAGAAGAAGAGGAGGAGGAGGAGGGGGAGGAGGGGAGCTATATTAGGGTTCGACTGATATCAGGGTCGATATGGACTCTTCATTCATGCTCCAGTCTGAGGATCATGTGATGCTCAGTATTGTTGTTAATGTGCAGAATCAGAAGCAGCAGCACGTCATCACGTCTCCTGTCTGCTCGTCAGCTGTCCACATCTAATAAAAGACAAAAAAAATCCAAACAATAAGCTAAAAAAAGAGAAATCTCTGATAAATTATAATCTTTATTTTCATTACAATATTTCCTTACACTCCATGATAAAGTGTTAAATTTATCAGTTTAGATTCTGGACATTTTTGTAGTTCTTTGTGTGTGAACTGAGCAGAGATTCAGCTTTTTTCCACTGTAACGTCTCTGCATTTCTGATGGTGATTTGGACATTTCAGAATTATAACTGGGGACTAATCATCATTTATTACGGGGACATTTCAGCTTTATAAAACACTGATATTTTTCACTCAAATGAGTCTATTTCAATGTCATTGTTGTGATTATGAGATTGATTTATGGCAGAATTTACTTTGACATGTGAAGCAAAGTAGTTGTTAATCTTAACAGTTTACAGCTTCAGGGATCATAAATAAAGGAGATTTAAGCAGGACTTTGATGCAAATCAGTTATAATTTACAATTATTTTTTTTCATTTGTTCCATGATGGTTAAAAAAAGGAAAAAATCTAAATATGACTGATTATATTTAATCAATTATGACCTTATGATATAATCTTTTTATACTGAAATGTCATTTAAAAGGATTTCTTTTTGCCCTCAGGATGAAGTTTTTGGTGATTTGACACATATGTGCTGTGAGTTAATTCATTAGTACATTAATGTTTATCAATTCAGTCATTTGTTTTTTAAGTCACTCATTTATTTAAAAATAGGAAGAGTGCAACAAGCTGCCACTAGTACGATATATATATTTAAACACGTTCATCTGTATCCACCAGTATCTGTCTCATACTGGCCAATAAGAACCAGTATCAGTCGAAGCCGCCTGTATGATGCTGCTGTGACACAGTGTGTGTGTGTGTGTGTGTGTGTGTGTGGTGGGTGGGACCACAGATCACAGTTTACCTCTCTCTCCTTCCAGATCCATCTCTCTACCTTCCTCTCCTCTCTGCAGCATCCCTCCTCCTGCTCAGCCAATCACCTGCTGGGGAGTCGGACCATGTGACCAACAGCCACCAATAGCTCCCCACCAGGCACCGGCAAAAAGAGGGGAGGTGCCTCTCCTCCTCCTCCTCCTCCTCTCCGTGAGTCAGACGGTGTGTCTGGAGGAAAGCTGATGGATGTGACGGATCCGTCTAACGAGCTCCGACACGTTTCTTCCTCTTCTTCTTCTTCTCCACCCGCAGATCAGCGGCCGCTGCTCCGTCTCTAACCCCCTCTCCCTCCCTCCCTCTCTCCCTCCTTCCTCTGCCGGGGACCACAGGGGGGATGAATGGGGAGGCGATGGAGGGAAACCCGGCACAGGAGCAGCAGCAGCAGCAGCAGCAGCAGCAGCATGCCGGTAACGGCTCCCACCTCCCTCCCCCTCCCACCATCACGCCGGCCATCCCCCCCTACGTGAAGCTGGGCCTGACCATCGCCTACACCATCTTCTACTCGCTGCTCTTCGCCTTCGTCTACGCCCAGCTCTGGCTGGTGCTGCGGTACCGGCACAAGCGCTTCAGCTACCAGACGGCCTTCCTGTTCCTGTGTCTGCTGTGGGCCGCCCTGCGCGCCCTCCTCTTCTCCTTCTACTTCAGAGACTGTGTGACCGCCAACGCGCTCGGACCCTTCGCCTTCTGGCTGCTCTACTGCTTCCCCGTCTGCCTGCAGTTCTTCACGCTCAGCCTCATGAACCTCTACTGCGCACAGGTGAGGGGGGCGCTGCTACTGGTCAGACTGGTGCTGGTGGAGGAGCTGCTGGTGGCATCAAGTCTGACGCTCAGTGTTCTTTTAAGAGCAAGAAATCAGCTTCCCTCCCTGCTGCAGTGATGTAGGAGCGTACTCCAGGGTGTGTCGGTACACTGTGACATCACAGCTGGGCGTGGTTACAGGTGCAGCAGGGTTTACTTCTGACCACACCCATCAGTGATGCAACAGTCTTGAAAGTCTTGAAGCACCGCGTGTCAGCTTGGTGCTGACTAGAGGTCGCGTTAACCGAATATCGTAATCGTAATGAGTAACAGAGAGCTGAAGTCCCGCCCCTTCAGACGGACCACCACGGGACCCGACTTCAGAAAAAATATGGGAAGTAGTTTACGACGATAGAGAAATTATTTTCTCATCCTGTTTGAATTGGGTCACGAATTTCACACACGATGTTGGTTTATTCAAACAAAAGTTTTTTTAAGTGAAGAAAGTCGCAGTTTGTCGTAAAACTGTTTCTTCAAAATTATGTTCTAAATTGACAAACATCATATTTGTAGTTCGAGGCACAGTTCAAACCGAATCAAAAATAATTCTTCTCTCAACAAAGACTACTTTCATATTTTTTCTGAATTTAGGTCCCAGGGGGAGTTTGCCTGCCTGAAGCAGTAAAATCAGTTCTAAAGCTGACAGGTAACCAGCTGCAGTCTCTGGGTGTTTTTAGGCTCGTAGCACCGGGGCCGCAGGGAGGGTAATAATCGTTTAAATCAATTTTTATATCTTATAGCTAGAATGTAAATGATATGTGACACATCAGGCCTTAATGCACATACAGTTGGGTGTCGTCTGCGTAACAGTGGAAGTTGATGCCATGTCTGTTAGGGTTGGGTGATCAGACAAATATATCGCCCATCGACAATGGACTGAATCCGTCACAGCTGGGTTTTTTTGGGCAGATTTTTGGGGTGATATTCAGCTGGACCATGAGTGATCTGAGCTGAGTGAGGAGTGAGAGGAAAACAGCCTGTAAAGTTAGACTCTTTGCACTCTTTTCACATGATGAATTAGGGATTTAATTCAACCAAACCAGAGTTGGTGATTGTTGGAAAAGTGGACAGACTAACAAAGATGGTTTTGGTGAGTTTTACATATTTTTATATCAAGTTTGAATGAAGTTTTATGAGGAGTTAATGAGCCAGTTAAGGCCTGAATATTCCTAATCTACTTTCCATCAACATGATGCATGAGCACTGCAGTGTGTGTGTGTGGGGGGGGGGAGTGAGAGAGAGAAAGAGAGCAGTGGGTGTGGTTGAGTAAAAGAGATAAAGACAAAATGACAGTGGTGTTGGCTGCACTCAGAGGGCTTAAAGTTTAGCAGTTAAGTTGTCTCATGGCAGTAAATGTACAGTTTGCTCACAAATAAACGCTGCAGAAAAGTTCCTGTGTCTTGTTTCTCAGAGTCTGTGGGATTAAACCGGAGCAGAGGGGAGCTGGTCTCGGGCTCTGTAGCACTCTGCTCCACCTACACTGCAAAATGTAGATAAAATATGTTTCAGTGCCTTTTTACTGGGCATCAGCCGTGCATTTACACACACTTCAGACTGAATAAAGCTTCAGCTTGTCGACATGTTCACGCCTGTCCGATACAGATGCAGATTAAAATGAGTGTTTCTGTTGAAGGAGACGTGCGAGTGAGAAACATGTCTGACTGATTCTGTCATTTTTTTCTTTAAACTTAAAATGACCCTGATATTCTGTCATATGATTGGCATTATAAGAGACGGAATAAAATTTATTAAGCCAGAACAAACTGGCTCATACCCGACCTGCACCCCAGTACTTTGTTGGGATCTGTCAGGTTCGGGGCGGGTAGCTGCAGATTTCATAGAATCTGTACAGAAAAGGAAAAACTTTCAGAGTATTTGACCAACATATCCCTCGTCTACCACTGGTAAACAGCTTTCAGGATATTTTATTCTTTGTTCTCCAAGAAGCTCTTTGTTTTGTTTGCCATTGTTGGTTTTGTTGTAAGAAGTTTGTTTCCAGTTGACCAATAAAAACCAACACATGGTTCTTAAATGAGCAGATACTTTACAGACGACAGTTGACCAATGCGTTTGTTTTTACTGATTCTTAACATTTATTTCTGAGACCAATGATGATTTTCGTTTGTGCTGATAGCAGATTTTGTCCAAAGCGACCGACATTTTTCTTTGCACATACACACAACAAGAGAAGTTTGGAGATCAATGTCCTGCTCAAGAACAGTTATGGACGAACCGAGCTGGGAATCAAACCACCAACCACTCTACCACCGAGCCACAGCCGCTCCTGCAGTCATTCAGCCAATCTGAGGGTCAAAGATAGAACATCAATAGCAAGATTTGGACTGACATCGAGTCAGACATCGAGTCAGTCAGTTTTTTGTGCTGATCAGTGCAGCAGCTGCCTCCTCTTCACCCATTCATCCTCTGCAGCTGCTGGAGTCTGAAATAGATCAGAAAATAAAGACAGAAAAGAAATGAAATGAGCGTCTTTAGCAGCAGCTTTACACCACGTGTTCCTGAGAGCTGACGCAGGTTATTTTTCCGGTGTCGAATTTCCTTAATGAGGGCACCTTCAGTGAGAAAGGAGGGACTGATCAATGAAAGGAGCTGCTGGATTGAAAAGCTGCAGACTGTTGGCTCTCTGCAGACATTTGGCATCTACCACCACAATCATGGACAGTCCACAACCTGGACTGTTTCAATCATTTAACAAACTGCAACCAGGATAAAGAAAAATCTGTAATCTGTCTTCTTTTTTCTCTCCTCACAGGTTTACTTCAAGGCAAAGTCCAAGTATTCACCTGCACTGCTGAAGTACAGGTAACTTCTTCAACCAGCTCACTGTCTGAAAAACCAGTCAAGTCTCAGCGCAGTTCGTGAAACAGCTGTGAATCTAATCGATTAAATTTCATACCATTTTCACGAACTGTGGTGAAACTGTGTTAGAATAACTCAGTTCATCTGAAGCCACAAAACTCCAGAACAGCAGCCAATAGGCTACAGTACCCATGGTGATGTTCTTGCTGGGATTGGCTGCCAGCACTGCAGAGCTAACTGAATTAAAGTTAGCTAACTGCTAACTGCTCTTAGATTGCTTAGCCCCAGAGTGCTGGGAGCCAAATCCAGCAAGAACACCACCTTGATACGACCTCGGTACGACCTCGGTACTGTGTTGAAATGGTACAAACATGGTTAGCTACTTTAGCAACAAGTCAGCTAAAGCTGTCCATTTGTTCATTAGGAAACTCAATGATTATAGGGAGTTATAAAGTTGTGTTTTTGTACATTGAGGCCTCCAGAGACGCTCCACTCAGATATATTCTCCTTCTATGTTCCACTGCGTTATGAACGAGAGAGCGTTTCTTTGGACACAAAGTTTGAAACGGACCAGAAACACCAAGAAATCATCTTTTCTTTGTGATATTGTTCCATCCATTTAGGCAAAAGTCAGCCTTGATGTTGGGAAGTTGGCACACAATTATGGAAAATAAAAATAATCAATAATTCCCTTAAAATCCATTAAAACTAATGAGCCTGTTTTGAATATTTGAGGAGTAGTAAGAAGGAGAAGATATTTGTGTTAAAAGAAAAAGTAAAAAGTTGTCAGAGAAATAAAAACTCTACTTAAGTACAAGAGTCTCAAACTGTCCCCCGTCCCTCGTCCTCCAGACTCCCTCTGTACCTGGTCTTCTTGGGCGTCAGTCTTCTCTTCCTGGTGGTTAATCTGGTCTGTGCCCTGCTGGTCAAAATGACCGCCGCTGACGTCAAGACCATCGTCCTGGTGAGGGTCACCATCAACGACAGCCTGTTCGTCCTCTGCGCCGTCTCGCTGTCCGTCTGCCTCTACAAGGTCGCCAAGATGTCGCTGGCCAACATCTACCTGGAGTCGAAGGTGAGGTCAAAATTACGGCCTCGCGTGGCCGCGAGTAAACACGCACAACCGACTGGAGATGGACTGAAATTAATTCAAATGAACAGTGGTGGCAGAAGTCCTCTGGTAAAAGTAGAAGTGATTTCACTTCAAGTGAAGTTCAGGCTCTGAAATGTCCTCAAAGAATGGAAGTAAAAAGTCGTCCACTGAAGGACTTTTCTACTGAAAGTTAACTGAAGCTCAGCTTCTCTCTGCGATCGAGTCTCCTTTTCTTGTCTGTTTCTTGTTACACCATTTATGTAGTTTTTCGCTCTGTTCCGTCTTTTTCTTAGTTTCATCTTGTTCTAGTCTTGTTAAGTCTTTTATGGCACTTTTTTGTCTTATGTCTTGTTACGTTGTTGTTGTTTTGTTTTTTTTACAAAGTTTTCATCTTGTTTTGTCTTCCGTCTTAGTTTTCACCTTGTTATGTTTGTTGTGTGTGATTTGCACTGATGGAAACACCAACAAATCATTTTTTTATGCATCATTGTTCCAATCATTTAGACTGAAACCAGTCGATGTTGAGCAGGGTGATCATGATTGAAGATGTTAAGAGTACAAAGCAAAGATATTTATTTAACTGAAAGTAAGACGTGTGTGTGTGTGTGTGCAGGGGACGTCGGTGTGTCAGGTGACTCTGATTGGCATCATGGTGGTGTTACTGTACTCATCGCGGGCCTGTTACAACCTGGTGGTGCTCGCCCTCACCGACATCGAGACCATCAACTCCTTCGACTACGACTGGTACAACGTCTCCGACCAGGTAAGGGTTTGTCTGGACTTTAAAGGTGCCTGCAGGTCGTGTGGTTTTCACTGGTTAAACAGAAGGAGTTTAAAAAGCGTCTGACCTTTGACCTGTCTCTGTGTCTCCAGGCGGACTTGCGGTCGTCGCTGGGAGACGCCGGTTACATCGTGTTCGGGGTGATTCTGTTCGTCTGGGAGCTGCTGCCCACCTCGCTGGTTGTCTTCTTCTTTAGGGTCCGACGGCCACCTCAGGAAAGGGTCAGTCCTCCTGGCAGGGATTTTTACAGATATTCGTAGCTGTGGGGTCAAAGGTGACCCTGGGATAACTTTCCACACACACACTGGTCTCACGTTAACCTGTTTTTATTAATGACTCCTCGTCTCCACAGAGCACTGTTGGGATACCGAACCACGTTCTCTCCTCCAGAGGATATTTCTTTGACAACCCTCGTCGGTACGACAGCGACGACGACCTGGCGTGGAGCATCCCTCCCCAGAATGCATCAGCCAGGTACAAAACGTGTCACATTTCTTTGTGATGGCATTTCTGAATTTCATTACAGCAGCAACAATAAATATTTAGATGACTGAAAAGAAAAAGAAAAAAACGGCATTCATATGCAAAATCTGTTGGTAGAGATTAGCCTGAAATGTGCGTTTCTCATCATTCTCGCGTCTCAAGTTGCTAATCGGACTGTAACGACAGTTACACTAAAGAGGAAGTCTCGACTCTGATGTCCTGTATCAGAATATCCACCGGCTGTACCGGAAACACTGTCCACTGTCCCCAGAGACTAAATCGTCAGATGATAGCTGATCGAGTGTTTCCAGTCTTTGAGCTAAGCTAAGTTAACAAGCAGCTGGTTGTTGTTGGTGGTTTTGTGTATTTATGAATATATATAACTTTGTATATTTGTGTATAAATAATATATTATTGGATTTAAGTGCCAAAAGCTGCAGTTCCTTGAATGTCCACTTGAGGCTCTAAAAGTAACTCGGTCCCCATCGAGCCTCATGTTAACATGAGCGACGTTACAACAGAAATAATCATGTTTGCAGCCTGGTGCAGAAATACTTTTGGTCTCTATTGATCATTTTTAATTAAAAAAGTAACCATCAGTCCTTTATTAAAATTGTTGCTGATGAGTTTGACACAACAACAGATCAATTAATTGACTGTTTGGTGTGTTGATCAGAGCTTCCAAATGTCCAAGCCGACGTCTCAAATGTCTTGTTTTGTTCACAACTCAAAAATATTCAGCTGAAATAACTTTTTAAATTAAAATTGACTGATTATCAAAATAGTCTGTGATTGATTTAATAATTGATTACAGAAGCAGCTGACTGTCAGTTTCTCGTCTCTCTCTCAGTCTCTCC
>JAJHUR010081976.1:0-11153 GCA_027495735.1 Lutjanus campechanus | reverse complement strand
TTAAAGGCTGGTGCGGCCGTCTGCACGGTCAGCCGCTGTACGTTCTGCTCCTGTGTGTTACATAACGTCCTCTGGTCCTGCTCGTCGGTCGGGGACACTCACTGCATTGTCGGCAGCTCGCTCTCCCAGAGTCTCCCCCGTATCTGCAGGGAGAGCGGCCGCAACGCCAAAGAAAACAAACCGGAGCTCCGGGGATGTATACGTTACTCCATTTACTGAGACACAAGAACCGCCAACCCTCAGTCTCTTTCTGAACTCCTGCTTCACTCTTCCTGGAATTCACTCAGTCTTTAAGAGACTGACTGTTGTTTGTCCATTTACCAATCAAATACCAAGACAGCTGACTCCAAAAATCATCAGTTTGTCCAGAGTGTGAAGTATAACTGAGGCTGTGTTGAGGAGCAGCTCCTCCTAAAGCTGAGAAAATGATTTGTAGCAGCTCCACGGCTAATAACTAAGTCTGATATATTGCTAAGCAAGCCTGACATTTTAATGCAGGTGATTTACATATTATTCAAATATAATAAACTTTTTTTGTGCAACCAGAGACCCACATTACTTTTCCTATGGAAAAGGAACATAGTGTGCAAATGGAGAGTGTGTTTTGCAGCCAGAAATCACTGGTGGACAAACTTTGAGAACAACATCCCTCGTATGTCTTCATATAACAGGCCAGTAAAGCTGATTTAATCTTTTTTCTTAACACTGTGAATCAACAGGCCTATAAAACAACATCCTTGACACATTAAAAGCCTTTTTACTTTTTCTCACTGCCAGCCATCATGCTGAGGAAGCTTTGAGCACCAATATAGAATACACTAAAATTATTTATCTATTATTGCAGTAACAGTTTTAAAATTGCAGGGATGAAGCAACATCAAACACAACCGAATAACAACCAGTTATTTCTGCAGGACCTATTCAAAATGTGACTTCAGTGCCCTCTGGTGTTAATGAGAAGAATAACACAGCTGCAGCTCACGTCCTCAGAATGAAGACATGAGAGGAGAACACATCGCCGTCCACTTGTTCACAGCGGATTCAGGAATGAACTGATTGGATTTTGGTGGTCAGAGGTCAAAGGTCAACTGTAACTTCACTGTAGCTCTCTTCACAACAACACAGACGCAGGTCGGTTCTTTGAAACGCTCGTGGCTGTGACTCTAAATCCTACACACCAGTTTTAAATGAGGTCTAGTTTGACCCCACTTCCTTCAACGTTCCCTTTATTTCTCTTTTTCATGAGTCATTATTTTTATTCCATCCCTTTCTGTTTCTTCTGTCCAACCTCAGCATCTTTTCTCATGCAGCTCTCTATTCTTTCATTCATTCAGACAAACAATAAAAGGCTTTTCAACTGTCTCAACAGATGAATATGAGTTTCACTCTCCTGACACCAGAGCTGAGGGGCTTCACAGAAACATTTACTGTTCGAGGGCTCTGCAGTGACGGCTGATAATAAGACAAGAAACAAAATTATTATTATTGTTTTTGTTTTGTTTTTTAAATACATTTTCAATGCAGTCCGATACAACACCTCTGCAAAAATCATTCTGTTCCAGGGTTGCAAATGTAACTATTTTGGAGGCTGTAGTTTAGTTAATCCATCTGTAGTGAGTTATACAGAGAGATGTTCCTCATATTTACTCTGTCCTCATTGATATACGGTGAATGAAGCAAAACAGTAAAAACACTTTCAAATTTTCCTGTCAGCTCAGGACTTCAGCATTTCTGAAAAACACAAAATATTTAAGCAAAAGCTATATTTGGGAGGCATTTTTGTGATTTTGTTTAAAGGCGGCAGTGCAGGTGAAATTCTCTCCGGCCGTCAGTCAGAGAACTTCACGTCTGTCACTGAGCTCTCATTAGCTGAAATGTCATCTGTCTGCAGCCCTGCAGTGTTTGGTTTTAATTTCCTTTATGATCTCAGAGTCAGCACAGATTCAGGTGTCACTACCGACGCCCTTATTATGCTTCATACAGAGTCGGACTGAAAAACATGTACATGCATGGCAAAGCATGTAACAGACCCCCCCGATCCGCACTTTGCCTCAACTAAGCGTGAAAAGCACACGTGAAGGGAGGAGGTCAGAGTGGATTAAACTCAGGACTTTCACACGAGAGGCTGGAGTTTGGTTCCTGCATGAGGCTAACAGCCAAAGAAATACTTATTTTAACACAAAACATCATGTTTTCCTGAACCGAACCGAGGAGTTTTGAGACATAAGTTCTGGGAAGTGAACCTGTGACCTTTGACCTGTAACCACTCCTGCCTGTACTCCAAAACCAACCTGCTCAAACCGTCTTTGAACTCGTTTTTTAATTGACACATTCGCTGTTGGAGGGTTCGCTGTTGCGTGAGTAGAAATATTTCCTCAACCCTTTGACCGCTGCTGTGGAAAGGCCACGCCGGCCCGATCACGGCGGGAGGCGGTGGAGGTTAGATCATTACGGGAACAGGCACAACCGGACCATACATTATTGTGTAATGAGATGATGTGATATAGAAATAATATCACAGCAGGCTCCAGAACTCAAGCCTGAACGGTCATTTTTGCCTGAAACTGGTCTGAGATTCATTTTGGATTAACCCTTGTTTCCACCTGAAGACAGAGGAGGTGAAGTGAATTTGCCTTCTGCTGCTCACTGCATTTAAAATGACTTTTGAACATAATAACAATAACACAGAGTAGGTTTGGGGGGTATAAAAGTATTACAGTATACCAGAGTATTAAGAAATTCCTACGTATAATTTTCAACACCGTCCTAAATACAGACGCTCCTTTTTCCATTAAACTGACGCGGAGACACTGATGTGATTTATGTGAGTCATTTCAGCATTTTATTTTATTTATTGTGTTTATTTCTCCAACTTGTCAAATTCATCATATAAATAACAATGCACCAGAGGCGGGGACATCTGAGTCTTAAAGTGAACAGAAGATTACACTCTGATCTTTTTAATTAATGTTTCACACCCAAAACTACTTACGATTAGTTAAGAGACGACATACAACCCAAAGTCCAAAGTGCATGAAATCAAAAAACAGTCCAATAATGCAGAGAAAGACGATGACACTTGACCACAACAGATGAAGATGAACTGACAGTCAAGGAGGGAAAGACACGGGATTAAATACACCAGGAGGGTAACAGGCAGGTGCAAACAATCAGGAATCAGAAGGGCTGGAAAACAGACAAAGACAGGAAGTAAAGACGACAAAGACACATGAGGGAAGACTTTACTGAAATAAAACAGGAAGTGACTTGACAAAACCTCCAGACTGTGACAACTTTTGAACATCTGCACCATGGAGCTCTGTATAAATGATTTGTATTGTATTTCTATCATTTCCACTATACATGACATCTTGATCACATGACCTGTCAGTTGGGCCCATTGGATGAGGTGTGTCTCCTCACTTGTTCATGTCTGATGAAGGGCTGGAGGGTGAAACGTCACATGTGGTGATACACCATTAAAAACACTGTAAGGAGCAGCTTCCTGAGTGCAGACTCTGCTTTATACCAAACTTTTGAAAATATAACAGTAGTGTCTGTGTTTACATGCACTCAGTATTACATTTTTTTGCCCTTATTCTGAAAATGACAATGGCTACAATTACATGTGTTTACATGCAGAGACAATAGTGGAACTTTCTCTCAAAAACTGTCCCAAAGAAAGCTGACTGACATCTCCCAAACCTTCTTTTTTTAAATGTAAATGAGCTGAAAAAAGGGCCATGCAGCTGTTAGATCAAGCTTAATTTCATATCTTCAACTCAGCCAGACTTTCATCCACTTGCAAAAACACAAAAGCTCAAAATCTAGAATCATTTGAACCAGAATCAGTCTGATGTCTCAGTGTTGAAAAGATTCGCTCTAAGAAACAAACACTAAAGTCACAGACGTCTGTTTGATTCTGCAGAGAAGTCAAAGTTGGAAAAAAGTGGAAATGTAACAAGCCGCTCAACAGTGTTACAGAACAAAACATCTGTGAAGAAGAGCAGCAGCTGATCATCATCATCACACACACACACACACACACACACACACACACACACACACACACTCAGCCGAGGAGACGGCCGATCTGTTGGCCCTTTAGCTCGGTCATATAAATTTACTCAACCCTTTAGTCCGGTCAGAACGAGCAGCATCAGGGTGGTCATGTGAGCTAAATCTCCTCCAGCCTGCCAGCGTGTGTGTGTGTGTGTGTGTGTGTGTGTGTGTGTGTCGTGGGAAAGGACGGAGCTGGAGGTGGAGTCAGTATCAGGGTTCAGCACACAGCATCAGTTCTGACCTCAGACACATAAAATCACAGTTGGTTTGTTTCTGTTCTTGTGAGCAGAACTCATGTGAGCGGAGCAGCTTCATGAAGCAGGTGATACTCCTCATAAATCAAATCAAATCACAACAGTTCACACCTCTTTTGGCAGAGAGCAGCGGAAAGACAAAGTATTTCTGAGCTGCAGTGGTAATGGTTTGTTGAGTGAACGTACGGCCTCTTTTATTTTGAAGATATCGTGGAAACTCCCTCCTGAACACTCACTCAGTTAAGTGTTATATAAAATTATAATAAAATAAATCTGTTATTTACATTCCAATAGGACAAATGATTATTTTGAAACTCAGACTTAATGTTTTTATAGCTGAAGAATGAAGGAAGATAAAAGCATTTAATATATATGTACACATATATATTACATGCTCATTTAATGCATATGCAGGGGCCCAAGTTATCAGAGGCCCCTGGGCTTAACCCGCAAAATGTTGCTGAAATAAATATAAAGTGACCACAAAGAGACAGAAAGTGACCAAAGAGACACAAAACCACCACAAGGAGACGTAAAGGGACCAAAAGCAGAAATAAAACTACTACAAAGGGACACAGATTTACCAAAGAAGACAAAAAAACAAAACAAAAAGAACACCAAAAACCACCACCAATACCACTACAAAGAGACAAAGAAGAGACACAAGACTACTAAAAAGAGACACACAGTGACTGAAAACAGACATAAAACAACCACAAAGACACAAGGTGACCAAAGAGAGAAACAAAACCACAACAAAGAGACACAAAGGGATCAAAAAAGACAGAAAAACACAAAGAAAAATGCTACAAAGAGACCAAGAAAAGACACAATACTACTAAAAAGAGACAGAAACTGGCTAAAATGAGACACAATATAACCACAAAGACACACAAGGTGACCAAAGAGAGAAACAAAACCACAACAGAGACACAAAGGGGTCAAAAAGACACAAAAACACAAAGAGACACAAAACCACTTCAAAAAGACCAAGAAAAAACACAATGCTACTAAAAAGAGACAGAAACTGGCCAAAATGAGACACAATCGAACCACAAGGTGACCAAAAAGAGACACAAAGTGACTAAAACAGACAAAATTACAACAAATAGACACAAAATGATCAAAAAAGACAAAACAAGAGAGACAAATAAGACACAAAACTACTACAAACGTCTCTTTCAGTCTTCGTCCTGTATATTAGTTGTTGGGGGCCTTTGACATGTACATGTCAGGGGCCCGTTGTCTCATGTTGAATCATCAATGAGATGTGTTTGACTTTTCTCATCTCACATGTGTCGACATTTTTGTACTTTTATGTGTCTGATGCTGTTTAGTAAATCGAGCCCCCCTCAGTTAGTTTAAATACCTGAAGCCAAATACAAATAGAGGCTGGTTTAGTCTGGACCGTACCGCACCACAGACCACCTCAGACTCTCTATCAGAGCCAGAACTAAACCTAAAAGAACTCTTTCAAAAGTTTGAGTTTAATGACTCACACTCAGTCTTATTTACTCAGTACTTCAACAACCTGAGATATTTAATCATCGCCGTAATCTACACCAGAGAGGCCGTCGCTCGATCCAAAACTCCTCTTTTACAACAAACGTGACAGTCAGAGGCTCAAAATGTCAGAGGAGGAAGAGGAGAAGCTGCTCACGTTAGAATACTTAATGCTTTAAGACAAATAATGTTGAATTCTACTTATATTCTGTGTTAACTTCAGTTATCATTCATAAGAAATATTGAAGGTGATGAACACGAGGCAGCAAAACTAACAGAAGTCCTCTCAAACATCCAGAGATCCCGTAGAATTGATCACTATAAATAAATGAGGACATAAAGAAAATCTAGTTTAAAGCTGCATCTCTTATTTGGGGGCAGCAGAACAACCTGAAAACACTAAATCAAGTTTATATAACGAGTAAGTGTGTAAACAGTTGCTTATTTACTCATCCAGCAGCTACAGAGTCTCGTTTCCACCACGAAACTTTCCCCAGTAACTTGGAACTTTTAAAGGAATGTTTTCACTGCAGGGACGAGAATCTAAATCAAGTTATTTTAACCCCCAAAATAGTCCCTGCATCAGGGTTAGTTTCCAGCAGTACAGGAAGTTTGGACTTTTATTATTGAACAGTTCTTTTTTAAAAATCTGCAGCTGCAAACTATTTTTTTGTTTTTTGCACATTTTATTTTGACACTTCATCATGGAGCTGCAGATCTGACAGCGGGGTTTGTGTCCTTGAAAAAATGTCAGGTCTGTAAGTTTGATAGCGTCCATTCTCGCCACCACTCAAGAAACTATTTTGCATTCAGGAATCTCGATTGGTTGGTGGTGAGATCTCTGATTGTTTGATTCACATAACAAGGCCAGATGTGGCAAAAGTTCTCACATTCTTTATTCAAGCAGAAGTGCAGGGAATGAAAACGAGCTGAGGCAGCTGTTTTCAGAGAAACATCTGTAAACAACACTGTAATCTACCTGCTCAGCAGAAAAACAGCAGACAGGCTGACTTAGAGACGAGCTGATGAACATCGTGAAGCATTCAGCTGCTAAAGAGACAGATATTAGCTAAAAGAGAATATTGGAGGTTAAATTGACAATCTCAGAGTCACTTTCTATCCCATAATGAGGTAACACAGTGGTGATTGAGCATAAGCTGGAAAAAGGCAGTAACTTCTTTGTATTTTTTGTCAAAAAATAGTTATAATCATTATTGTGGTATTAAAGACAAACATCTTATCTCAAATGTGTTATATTTTGGAGCAAATAAAGGGTCAAAATTACAGTAACTGCAAAAAACTGTAGAGAAACTACAGCAAACCACCGTAGCTTCAGTTACTGTGTTCTAAAATGTAAAATAGCTGCAAGAAAATTGAGAAATTTGTTCGTTATACTACTATATACGTGTACTAAAAATATTAAAATAAGAGCACAGAGTCATAACTCTCAGATTCACCACAATGACTCTGATCCCAGGTGTGAAAATGCATTAAAATGAAGTAATCGGTGTCGTATTTTATCAGAAAAGGTTTGAAAGGTTGAAAAGGTTTTTTCTGCTGCAGCATTTTGCCTTTGGTATTTAAAATTCCAATTTCATTTTATCTGAACATAAATATTAGCAGCTTCAAATGCTCAGAAACATCCCGAAATCATTGAAATAATTTGATTTTAAAAGTTACTTGGAACATCACAAGTGTACTCTAATATAATAATAAATAAATAAATAATGATAATATCAATAATGTAAAGAATAACTGTGCAACATGTCACGTCATTATCAGACTGAGGATTTGATCATATTTGTCATTATTCTGCTTTTTAAAGCTTTTGGTACGCTCTGCAAAGGCAGAATACAGGAAGTTCCAAATAAGGTCAAAGGTCAAATCAGAGGTCAGGATGAATATATAGAAAGAATAAACTGATATAAAACTATAAAACTGACACAGACTGTATCCAATGATCTGCCTGCAACTATTCAGGCTCAATAACAAGAAAACTTTAAAGTCATTTCTGCACTTTACTGCCTTTTTCCTCTGTAGAGACAGAACAGCCCACTGATGATAATACTGCAACATTTATATATTTACAGTATTTTGAACTGGGTATCTGTGGTGACAGTCCTTGCATTAAGTTACTGCTAATGTAATCTATTACCAGATATCTGCATATGAATGTAGAAATGAGTTTGTCAATGAGTGTAGCAGTTAGTGTTATCGTTCATCAAAAATATGTCCACAAAACAAGACAACGGTCATTTTCTGCAGTTTTGGACTCTGGATCAGTTTGAAATATGTCGGGGAGTAATTGATCAATCAGGAGCAGCCACAGTGAGCTGTTAGACGAAGAGCTGCAGGTAACCAACTCGTTTCACTGTGTCCTGCCGTCCACAGACTCGTCCTGAGCTGCATCAGGTCACAGTCGCTCACTGAATGAGAATAAATGAGAATAAACCAAGAAAATTAAATTTCACTGGATGCTGATCACTTTTTATGACAAACCCTTAGTAAAAACTTAATAATAAAAATAATACATACACCCACAGAGAGTGCACACATGGCTTCATTTGGCTCTACAGTTTTAAACTGGTACGAGGTCGTACCCTCCACACAGGCACCTCCTGGCAGGCCTCTCTCTCTCCTCTCAGCCCTCTGCTGGCCTCAACCCTCCCACTCCTCTCAGGACCACCTCGACGTCTCCGCCTCAGCCAGGCCCACCCTGTCTTTAAGTCCTCCCCTCCTGTTCATCACAGGTCTGCCCTCTCCTCCTCCTCCACCTCCTCCTCCTCCTCCTCCTCCTCTTCCTCCTCCAACCCACCAATCCAGTCACTGGTATGTCGCTCCTTCTTCCCCACAATCAACCCCACAGGGAGCAGATCGTCTGCTTTCTGCTCAGCAACTCACAGCTACAATCTGTCAACAGTGTCACTGGTTCAGATTTTTTTTTTTTTTTAAAAAGAATCAGGAGTGAGACGGTAACAGTTGAATGTGTGACGTGTGCTGGACTGAAGGAGACACAGATGATAAACTACAACAGTCACAGTCAGTGATTAAGTTCACTTCTGTTGGACAGAACATGAGAACACAGAACTAAAGCCTTGAGTCCTTCCAAATGTATCACAAATTTTCTGCAAAACTACAAATGAATTCTTGTTTCTATCCACAACCGTTACGCAGTTATGAGGAGTTGGTTCATTGAGATAAACAGTACTTGGTGGCACCAAATTCCCAGATCAGAAAATCATGATGCCGTTGCAGAAGAGGAGGGTGCAAACCTCAGTCCAACCTAAAAAGAAAACAATGAAGAAAATAAGATGTTAATCAGACATTTGTGTTAGTTTTATGTATTAATGTAATTAAGGTTCCTTCAGATCTGTGTAGAGAGATCATGGATGTGTTATAGTGTTCCATCAAACTTTTCTAATGCAGAACTTCAAAATTCATGAAGATACACTGATGGAAACGTGGCTTATATCACTTCTAAATAAAAAAAATTACAGAAACTACCAGTTTTGAATGAAAAGTTGAATTCATAAGCAATAAAATGCACAGTTGTTCAATTTAGTACATTCAGAGGTTTTGCAGCCTCCCTAACTGGAGGCGAGTGATCGAACTCGAGCGGATGAAGAGCAAAATATCGTCCAGATATACGACGATCGATGTGCAGCAGTGCAGCTTGTGATTTCTCGCTCTGCAGAGGAGTAAGTTCAGCGTCTAACTTATTTATTCCTGACTGCCATACTTTTCTTAAGTCGGACTTGTTTCCATATAGTTCGGGGACAGTTTAGTTATCGTTTACACTCAATGGCTCCCCATTTTCCTTCCTAAACCTCTGCTCTTTTTGAGGATATATAAAGGCTGCTGTGGATTATATAAGATGTGCTGCTTCTCAGCCTTGTTAACTAGTCTCTCATTGACCATGTTGACTGCTTTAATGAGGAGAAACTGGAATGTCAAGGACATCAGAATCAATTTTCAAGAATCAATTATTACTATAAATTAACTCTTGAGGACATAATATTTTCATTATTTTGGTACATTGTGTTCTTTCAGTCAGGTCACTTTGATATATTCTATATTATGAGGTTCTGCAACATTTTATATGAAGTGGAGGAGAGAAGTATCTTAATTTGAAATGAGATACCTGAAATGTTGAATAAATTTACAACAAATATTTTATTTACTCTTTCTTACTGCAGAACCGAGACACTGATGATTTCAGTGTGTGTGTACGTGCAAGTGTGCATGCATGTGTTTGTGTGTCACTAACCTTCCTGGGCTGTATTCCTCTGGGTTAATGCTTCCTGCCAGGAAGTAGGATCACTTTCAGAGTCAAAACACACACACAGACACACACAGACACACACAGTTAGAGCTTTACTTACTAACCACTGACATGAATCATCTCCAAATCTAATGTTGACACTGAGATCAACCCAGCCAATAGGTTTTGTAATTTCAAGTCAACACTTGTCAGCCTCACATGAGGAGTTAATTCAGGAACACAGCCTCTGATTGGTCGACAGACTCAAACCGAGGCATCATGGGATTGCCAGTGGACGTCTAAAAACAAACAACAACACGGAAAAATGGATAAATAAATACTAACGACATTCAATGTTGGATTTATCATTATGAATATATTTCACCACGTTTCCAAAAACATGCTGCAGTTGTTGGATTACAAAGGCTTTTCACTGCAGTAACATCATGTGACTTACGTAACTTAACGCACTTATTTTAACCCAAACACGACGGTCTCCTAAATCTAACCAAGTAGTTTTATTGTCTAAATATTTCACAATGTTAACCACGTGTGTAAAAGGCTTTCTGGCAGAAAAGTCTCATGCAGATGTTAAAGGGCACCTTGTGCATCAGAGTGAGACACAGAGTGACAGAGCTTGTTTGTATTTGACGACCTGTGATGAGAACGTGTTGGAATTTCTTACATTTTAAAGTCAGTTTTACTGACGATGAGGAGGACGACTCAGTCTGTGAAGACATCTGAATCATGTTGAATCAACAGAGAGTCTGTGTGTTACAGGGTGTGGAGGGTGGAAGATAACAGTGTTTACCAGGCAGGAAGAAAAAGTGACTGAGTTTCAATTAAATCACAGAAACAGAAGATTATAGTTATTATGGAGATTTATTCTGGATCCGCTGTGTTAAACAGTTTCAGCTACTGTAGGCGTCCCTAATAAACTGACCACATGTGTCTTTAATCATCTCTGTCATATCAATCAGATCAGTTTGATGAGAGACTGAAACAGAATTTAACTTAAAAAATAAGTGTGTGTGTGTGTGTGTGTGTGTGTGTCTCTTTTCCTTCCGTGTGTG
>JAJHUR010081968.1:0-17114 GCA_027495735.1 Lutjanus campechanus | reverse complement strand
AGTCCTCACTGACGAGGTGCAGAGACATACATCCAAACTCCAGTCTAAAGATCTCACTGCAACAGAGAGTCATTTTGCGTGAGAGAGAGAGCGAGAGAGGGAGAAAGAGAAATTGCGCGGATTTAATACACGGGTCTCACTGGCGTTAAATAGCACCGTTTTACTACCTGTGGCAATTAGTGCTGGTCTTTGTGGATTAGGTGGTATTTGCAACGAGGCTTATTTGCATAGGAAGGGGGCAATTTTGCGCTGAATTTATGAATATTCCCTCATTTACATGCATGCAAATTGGACCGGCGCAGCTAGGAGTAGCAGTGCAATTTGTGTTCGGTTTGCGCGCATTTCACCCTTTGCGTATGCTTTGTGGATCGCACGCTATTTTTTTCTCTAATTTGCACAGGTTTAGCGGTCGCAAAAGCGGTGCAATCCTTTTGAGGATCTGGCCCAGTGTCTGAATCGTAAAGGAACTTCCTTTCCAATTATGAGGCATGTACATTCAACCACACTCTTCCAAAATGGATATAGCTTTGTATACTTCCATAAATAATGAATTAATATACCTTTTCCTCTCTGCACTTCACACAAATATCTGGGACATCAAGGAACATGTGAACTTAGGAGGTGGCTGACCACGATCTCAGGTTGCATACAACCCACCCTAACCTAGTAGTCTGTGGGATTTCTCTTCCCTGGCTCCACATCATGTTGCTTCAGAGCTTTTTATTTTTTGTGTAGTCCATATGGTATTTGTGTAATTAAATTGGTATTAACTTAGTTAATCTGGCTGTATGTTTTCCTGTCAGTCTCTTTCACCATTTTTTTACATTTTCTCTGTAAAATAAAATTCCTTCCTTTTAGTTAATCCCTCTCATGTTCTTCCTTTACATGCCATGGTCTCAGAGCAGAGCCATAAAAAACTGAGGCCTCATCTTGGATATGAATGTGGGACCTCTCACAGAAGTGCCGGTATTTGATATCCTGGGAATGAGACTCAAAATTCAACTATCTTACCAACCTCTGGTTGGCCAAAGTAGTACAGTAATTCTCTCATAGACCACTTGAATTATAATATGAAAGATGAAAGAAATATGAAAGGTTATTATGGATCTTTGCCCAAATGATGCCAAAAATAAACCCAGCTTTAAGTCTTTAAGTATGGTCAAATATACAAAGATGTTTGTGTGTGTATATGATTTTGCTTTTATTCTTAAGGAAATAGAACTGTTAGAGTTAGTGGACTCTACGGTGAATTCATTTTACTGCTGCCTCTGTTTTACCATATAAAGATTAAACAAACTTTTAAATCTTGATGTTTCAGCTCATACTACAAATCGAATAAACTTGAAATTCCCGCTGACTGCCTTGGTTTTTTCGTTTCGGTGTATAAAAATCAATTTGCAAAACCTTGTTAAGGTGAGTAATCCATAATGTCTGTTTTTTCTTTTAACCATCAAAGAGAAAACATGTCAAATCAAAGTTGCACAGTGGTTCAGAGTTAAACTTAAACACTCCCTCAGAAAACAACTTTAAATCTAATAATAGTTAATAACTGAATTAGTATTTGTTTCTACTCTTATTTGCCTCATGGTGACAGTCACTGGTTGGAGATAACCACCACAACAATGATGTTCATTTAAAAAATCTTTTAAGAGTTGCATGTTTTTTTTAAATCTAAACTCACTAACAGGCTGATGGCAGACAGGCTGATATGAGCACGTACAATAGAAAGAGAGAAAAAAAAAAACAGTTGTTGGCAGGAAATGACTTGCCACAACTGTCTGGCCTCGACCAGTGATTTATGTCCCAGGATATCACTGAGCCTCACGATGAATCTTCATTTGATGGAGGGCTTCATGACTCCAGCATTTTACATGGATATCCAAACATACGGTCGGCAGAGAGAGAGTGCCGTCTGTAGAG
This sequence comes from Lutjanus campechanus, assembly GCA_027495735.1. Classification (NCBI taxonomy): domain Eukaryota; kingdom Metazoa; phylum Chordata; class Actinopteri; order Lutjaniformes; family Lutjanidae; genus Lutjanus; species Lutjanus campechanus. The sequence goes on along the minus strand of JAJHUR010081968.1, from coordinate 15,194 downwards.
AAAGTATCATGGGGAAAAAAACACTGTCCTTGAATAACTTAATTTAATCATTTAAAATATTTTAGTTTTTTAATTTACTCTGCTATGGTGTTAACAATTTAACACTAAGGGATGATAAAGATTATACAATATTGTATTACAAACAAAATCCTAAGTATATACAATTTTACAAGCAAAATCCTAAGTATATCCATGTCTCTCTGTCCAAAAATTTTATTTTAAAAATGCATTAAATGCAAGCTGCTCATTTAGATTAGGTTGGCCACACACAGCTTTCACTGTTTATTTTTCTCTGCATCAGAATACACAGTGGTCTATGTGCACGTAACTGATAGGAGCCAAAGTTGGCAAGCGCTGGTGAAAAAACATCCAATATTGTATCATAAACACACAAAAAAGCAGCTGTTTCCCTACAAAGGGAGTGTGGAGGGAACAAGTTCAGTCTCTTTAGGCGCCTTCAATAAAAAAAAAAAATCCCTTATAAAATCAAGTTGTTGAAACTTACTTGAGTGTTGGAAATTGACAGATGCTATTAAAATTGTACTTCTCAGTCATCATCTGATTTGCTTTTGTTGCTGTCGGTGTCATTGTCATTTTATTGGAATATGGTTGCAGGTGCTGATTAATCTGACAAGTCAATATAATATGGCCTCTACCAGCCCGTCAAATACGGCAGTTTTGTTGTTGCCCCATATGCTTCAAACTGATACTGTAGGTACCCCTCTTGTGTCATTTCTAGAAGTGTCTGTCAAGCACTGTGTTTTGATTTATAATTGACTTCAGATGATGTAGTATAAAGAGCAAGAAAGGCCACATACGGAGGAGGTAGGGTGGATGCATCCGTCAATCAAACATAGGACTGTCACTAGTAGACCCATATGAAGCGCTGACTGTCTGACAACACTGACTTCTATCTAACATACGTAATGTATTTAAGTTACCTAACCTCTGTACATTATGTAAGTTGCATTACCTAAGTTACATATGTTATACATGTTAAAGGGCAACGCCATTTGTGTTCTTTTCCGTGAAAAAGAATGAAAATGTTAGCAAAAAGCGGTGACTTGGTTTGAGCGTTGATGCCCTTCCCACCCCTCTCTCAATCTAGGCTGTTTATATATAGCAGTGCCATCATGCAGAAACCTACGTCAGGTAATGTGGGCAAATGACTGTTGAGGGAAAATAGCATTTTGATACTAAAACATATTTACTGCTACTGATTACATTAGGAGCACTACTTGGGTTTAGTTTTTTTGACCTAAGCTTTACCAAGTAGTTCTTGTGCCTTTATTTTGAAAGTTTACCCAGATATTGTCTATCCATTATTGCTAATTTGACTATAAAGCCCAGCAAAACTGGCATTAGCGGGTTACATGTCACAGTTTGAAGCGTAGGGCAACCGGCCAAGCTGCTGTATTTGACATATTGATTAACTGTAGGTCCAAACTGCTCAATTTTCAATGTTATTTATTTCTGACATTTTTGAAACCGTAACATGCAGCCTGTCAGTCTGTACCGATGCTGTTAATGCTGTTGTTTGTGTATCGGAGGAAGCACATGTGATATCCCTACTGTTACGTTGTTGTTGTCTAGTAGTGCTTGCATACTGTAATATTTCTCCTATAACCACATGCAATTTATGAATGCTTGTTTCATACTAAAGTTTTGAACATATATCTCATTCACGGTTGTAATGTATTAAATAGCATGCTGGTAAGTAATTACAGGCACAGCCAGTGACTGAGTGTTGGCTAACACTGGTAAATGTTAAGCAAATCAAGATAGTGAAAAAAGGCTCAGTTATCTCTAACAACAATCAGACATGCTAATTAATCACCCAAAGAATTCAATAAAGTTGTTGATGTCTTTGTTGTCCACGGATGGCTAATTAACACTGAAGTTAGAGCGCTAGCTGCAGGTGTGCTAACATTAGCTGCAGCTGACATATGACTTGGCTCTCAGCCTATGAAAAACATTGCAATCTTCAGCTTTTAGATATACCGTATTTTGTGTTTGGATGGAGGTGTTGCATTCGTCAGCTTTGCATTTTGCATAAAAGGCAGCGAGTGTTGTCTGTGTCAAGTTTTGAAAAGTGTAACCACACTTGAAACCGCATTTGGCTTACCATTGCCCTGACTGTGACTAGAATAAGGTGCTTCTATTGTTACGCTCTCGAGTTCTATTTTTTTTTTTTTCTATATTCTTGTACTCTCACACCCATATGTGCTCCCAGGTACTGAAATTTGGCACAGATTGATTTAACATTCATTGTAATAATGACATAATTCGGAAAGTACCCTTAAAAGTATAGTTTGGGACCCAACCCTACAATACCTTGGAAACACAACAATAATGTTACACTATTATTAGTTTTATGGTCACTTATGGGATGTTTAACTGAATAATAAAGTTGAAAATGTGCTAAACACAAAAATACACATTTTGACATAAGTACTAGAATGTCATTTACTATGTTGCCAGCATCCAGAAGGCTCTTTTTTATTTCCTCACCTTTTTTTTAAATCAAGAAACTGTAAAAGTGTGCTGTGCTTGTTCAAATTACAGAGAAGGTTTCAAAGAGGAGGCTCGATCTACTGATGAAAAATTCACAAACATTCAGCCTGTAGCTTCAATGCATTTTTTGTGTGTAAAGGCTTCTGCTGGTGCAGAGATTGGCAAGTCTGCCTCTTTGACTGTGGATTCCTCCCTGTGTGATTGAGTGCTGATGTAAGATGGCAAGTCAAGAATGAAGCCTTTGCTCTCTGAAAGATTTGCTTTTGAATCAGGTTGCTGAAAAGCTTTCAGCAACATTACCTTCAGAAATAACAAAAACACACGACTAAACGACGAAATATGGACAGACGTGCATCACCAGGAGCTTTTTTTAGTGTAAATCGTAAAAGCAGCAGCGTCTGAACAGAATACATGAGTAAAAGGGGGAGAAATCTTTACTGCAATTGTAAAAAGGACTGTGTCAATATATGGACTTTGAACTCTATGAACACAAGTACTGCATTTTCTGTTTGACGAGAGTAGGGCTGCTGAGTGCAGTCCAGGAGAATATCACTATTTGTTGTGTAGATGGGGTTATGGCTCTGAATTCCTTTCTCTCTCTTTATTGTTAAAAGGTCATACCATTTATGCCATTCATCACAGAATTTCAGCATCAGCTATGAAATGGAATTCAGCAATATTGGATCTCATGCACAATAGCAGAAACAGTGGGACTGGAGTCAACGCAAAAGAGTTGGATTTGTCGTATTGAAGAATAGCTTTGGCAGACACAGATGTTATGAAATATCTTTTCTGCAGTGCTGCAGTGACAATGCACAATTTTTAGTTGTTTTGGGAGGAGTATGTACTGTATACACTACTCTATACTTTGTCCCTGCAGCACTAGAGGTGATGTAAGTTGGATTTGTGGAGCCACCAAATGACTTATCAAGCTGAAATGTGATGTCTTAAGAAAAACTTGTTCAACACATCAGTCCAATCTCCTTTGGAGTGAGTTCTTATTGGATTTTGCAGCCTATGATTTACATCTCATGCCAACATTCAGTGCCAGTACAGGAAGCAGCGTGCCCTTTATTAGCAAGGCTAAAAGTAAAGGGGTGGTGGATAATAGATGTGTGTAGTGTAATGACTTTTACAGCAGGGAACAGAGTTAGTTGTCCATGTCAGACCAGCGATTAATGTTGGGTTTTACAAGCATATCCACGATCTTTCCCACACTTTCCTTTACTGTAGCTGTAAATATCAATATTCTGCAGTGCTTCTTCACCCTCCTTTACAGTTTCATGCTTTTCAATTGATAAATGATGGATGGGGCAACATGCCAAAAAACTTAGCCAGCAAAACCAAGGGATGAAGAAAACTGCTAGCTAGCAAGCCCCATCTCCTAGAAATTACATTTATATACAACTAAGTTACAACAGTGTTTTGAGGAGAGCAGAGTCCATGTGAGCACTTGTTCTCACTCTCTCTCTCTCTCTCTCTCTCTCTCTCTCTCTCTCTCTCTCTCTCTCTCTCTCTCTCTCTCTCTCTCTCTCTCTCTCGCTCTTTTAATCAAGCCTGCAGGAAGGCAACTGGAAAAAGACGCCTCTCACTACACCTGTGGTTGAGAGGGAAACGTAAAGCAGACCGAAATACATTTTCTATTAACATAATGAGTAAATGTTGTTAATAACGAACCTGGCAAGTTGCAAAAATGTTCGTGCTTTAGTTATCAGTAAAATGTCAATTCAATTTCATTACATAAAATATATTCAAAATAGACAACATGAAAGCTCCCCAGAAGTGTAGCCAAAGCATCTTGATCACCCCCTGGTGGTTGGTTGCAGTATAGGTCATAATCCTGCTCTCTCCAAGTTAGCAGGTGGGACACTGGCCAAACTAAAAGGTCAAAATACACATCAAATACATTTTCCCCAAATGTGGTTTCTGTCATTTTACTGTAGGTAGTTCTTATCCAACCAGTGGTAATTGTTCATTTTTGCGATCAGTTTGATTAAGTGCTTATTTGATGATATACAAGTAGGATTTTATGCCATAACTGACAGCTGAGCTCTGCTCATGATTGAGTCAGCCAGTTGTGTGGGCTTGATACCACGATTCCAACGCTGATCACTACTGCGACTCTGGTTCCAAATGATGTCAGCAGCGCAAGATGGCCCCACTTGTATCCGGGATATTTTGATATAATTTCTGTACCGTGGGACGAAGTGAGAGGCATCGTCCATCTTTACTTACAGTCATTGGAACACACACAGTATTAAGCAAATAAGTTTTGCAAATGTTTTATGAGGTTGGAAACACATTAAACATGTTTTTCAGGCCTCAACGATACACATAATGAGTTTTAGTGAACAACACTGATTGTAAACATAACTGCTTGTTTTGTTTACAAGAAAACTCCACCGGGTACCTTTTAATTTGGTTTCCTTGGACAGGTGCCAGTTATACTAACTGCACTGAATAAGCAAACACAGAACAAACAAAATGTAATGATAGCAAAATACCCAACAACACAAGAGTTTACAGGTCGATGGAGACAGATTGTCAGTTGCAGTGGCCAATGGATGATACAAAGTACAGTGGACCCAGGACAAAGTTGCATATTGATATCGGTTACCTCATCTCAAACCCACTGAACATCATGATACCATTATAGCATCTGTTTATTTACTCCTCATGCTTTTGTTGCTGTTTTATTCCTGTCATACTGTCAATGTAAGGGCCACTGTATATTTCTTTTTACTTTTTTTATCCCCTCCCCTTATTATCTCTGATTTTATTCATCCCTTCTATTTGTTTTTGCAATTTCTCCCTCACTTTAAAATTTCTCCTCTTCTCTTACAGTTCAAATTGCTGCTTCCAATTTCACAGCTGATTAAACAACAAGTTGGTGCTCTCCGCAATTATGTGTTTTCCTCAAAAATGGCCTTTTCAAGTTATTATTAATAATCTGGTAGGATCCATTTTTAAACTCTAAGCTCAATAACCAAACTCAGTTTTAGCTTCTGTTTATGAACCCTGGTGAATCTGGATTGGACAAAAACAAACAGACTGATGGTAAAATCATAGTCTCACAGTTTTAACACACTGCTGTTAAAACCCTGACATTATCAGGTGTTCCTGATATCAAACCTCAGTGTTTATAGTACCTGCGCCAGTAAAATACAGTATATAGAGAGGCCAGCCAGGGATCTCCAATGGTACTGTTTTGTTTTTCCCACCATCTCGTGGAATGAAATCTGCAGGACAAAATGACTCTTTTCCTTTTTTTCCCTCTAGATTTGAATTATTTAGCGACATTTCTTTTGACATGCTGTGCCTCTGCTTGTTACAGTAAATCCATAAATGATTTATGGCAATAAATTAATTATTGAGTTCTATTTTTAGTCCTTCAGTTAGTCACCCTACTCAGATCACTGAACTGTTTTCTCATTTTCTTTACGCCTTTAGTGGGTATACATTTTATGTAATTATACACAGGAGTTACCATGGTTACGGAAACACACAGCAGCCGTGGTGGATTCTGGCACCATGACGGAAAAAACACACAGGAAAAAAACACAGTTGAAATGGCAAAGAACCACTGAACAATCTCTCCACCTGTCTTAGTACTGTAGGAAATGACCAAAACAGCTCAGAGCTCTTTCTTGGAAACGTTGACCGAGGAAGCATGAGAGCGAGTGTGTCAGGACGGCTGTTAATTCAGCATCTGCATGCCAGTATTAGAGAGCCATGTTAACATTCCCTGTGGATGAAAGTAATTGCATTTCATGGGCTGAAAACACAGAAGAGCTTCCATGCAAACACAAACACACTGCCATAAATCCTCTAAGCTACAGGGTCCACACTCAAGGGGAAATCAATTACCATGCTTGCAATCCATGCAGAAAACGCTGAAGTTGTCCTTGTAGTGAGAGTATATTCTGCATGTGCAGGGCCCTGGACAAACTCTGGAATAATGTCTTTTAAATGGAAATGTTTCGTGCCTCTTTCTCTTGACTTGACTTGATTGAACTTTGATGACGTTTTTCTCATCTCCATGAGTAAATGAAAAACAAACATTTTTTCTATACAAACAAGATTCAGCACACAAAGCACAGCAGAGTGATCTGAGTGAACGTTGCTGCTTAAGTTGACAGTGAAACTTTGCACCAGTGTGGCACGAAGCTCATAGAGCTATTCACTTTTCAATTGACACTGTGATATCAGCTCATAAAAAACAACAGTGGCATTCTGGAAAGAAACTGGCATTTAAAGAGTTAAAAAGCTTTTGAGTATTTTGAAGTTATGATCAGGACTGAAGTTTGTTAAAAGTTCTTACAAAAAAAACAAAACAAAAAAAAAGAATTGGAAAATTATATTCATGTATAGTATTTTATAGCAGTTTTAGGAAGGGGACATTTTGTCGTGTGGGTGTAAATATGGTGCTATTTTTAAAAATCTGACACTGCACAAGAAATGAAAAAATGCATGAAAATCAATGTTGTTGCCCCTAGCATTTAGTATATGGAAAATAATTAATTTTATGTTTGTTTGTTTTTTCATTTAAAAAACAGCAGCGGCATTATGCAAAGGAACTGGCATTTAAAAGGTTAAAATTCTGAAAATGAATTTTCACAGACCAGTCAGCTATGGCTGTTAATGCAAGTGTGATATTCGGTCTGGGATTTAATCGGAAACACATTCTTGGTTGCATCGTAGGTTTTCACAATAAAATTCTGGTGACTGATTAGGCTTATTAGTGGATTTAAATGTCAAAAATACTGCACCATCATTTTCATTTCTGATTTTTTAGTTGTGACCCCTCGGTGACTCATACAAATGCCCACGACACTCATTAGTGACTGTACGAGGCTTTTGATGTAGCTTAAAGAGGGAGAAGTCTGCATACAGTATGGAAGAGGTGGGGTGGATCGATGGCTCAAACAAACACAAGACTTTCTATCAGGAGACTGGAGCTAGTGTCCCATGTGAAAGCCAAAACATTATTATAAGTTTTAAGTTACATTACATGCTGTGTTATACGTGAATTGTGTCATATGTCATATGTAATATACTTTCATCACGTAACCTATGTAACGTAACATTGGGTTACACAAATAGTCCTGTTACATAAACTTACCCAAACCCTACCTGGGACTGTTTCACAGCATTAACCACATATTAAAAAAGCTTTCTGTCGTAAGTGTGAGACACCGAGTGACAGAGACAAAACGTTGGTACTTGACAAGCTGAGAGTTGGAAGCCTACATGTAAACACCAGTCCAAAGATACCCGCTTGGATGTGGATAACCTTTCTTACTGATCTCACAGTGAAAAGGATCACTTCACAGCCAGCAGGGAGAGGAGGATTGATTAAAGCAACCTATAACTCTTTCTGGAATGTAGATATTGTTTTGCCTATAACTTCACTAAAGACATAATAAATCATACTTCAAAAGAGTGTTATATAAATATATGCACCACCAGGTTCTTAAAATAAATATCTGACCTACCTGCTTCACAAACCATTTTTTAAATCTTTGGTGTTACTTGCTGATTAATTATGTTTACTGTATCTCATCTCCTAAGGAAACATTTGAAAAATAATAAAATAAATAGCTACATTAATGTTTGGTGTAGTGTTTGCCCCACGAGACTGGAATAAACAATATTTTAGGTCAAATATGTTCACAGTTAAGGTGGTTTAGCCTTCCCGCAGCTTAGGGGTATAGAGCAGAATGCTGCTCTGGAGATAGTAATTTACATCAGTCAGCAACCCACAGTGAAGCCTTTGAAATCAGTAATGGAGCTGGTTAAGACAAATAAGCTGGGCTGAGCATGGAAAAAGGTTCAAACTGAGCACAATAAAAGAAGAGATAGACAGCTTATATCAACTGTTTTTTTTCTCAGAGTTCAATGAACCTTACCACAAGCAAGTTACTGTTGACACAACACTAACCTCACTCTTCTTTTACAGGGAGACAGGCCCTTATAGAGACAGTATAGGTGGCAATATAGGTTGCAAGAAATGTGAAATAATTCACCATTTTTTCACAGTACTTTTCTCCTGCATGGTTAAATTAATAGAGATAAAAACCCAACTTAATGAGCCTGTTTGCATCTTCATGATCATATTGATTGAGAGAAACATACCACAGAGACTTTGTTTAAAAAACTATTTTTTGAATTGACAGACAAAAATAATGAGAAAATAAGAAGGTACGAGTGGAGGGCGGGGTCTTTGTGTATGCATGCACCACCACACACCTCTGATTGAGAGGGACTATTTATGTCCATGTATTGGTGTTTTGGGGGAAAATCTTGTATAGTTTGCCTTTAACAAAACATTATATTGTTAGCTGGCTAGCTAAGCCACAGATTCTCAAACACGCTTGGAAGAGGAGGTTGAGGTGAATCAGTTGGTTGCAATCTTCAAACTCACCACTATAGATGCCACTAAATTTTACACGCTGGTCCTTTAAAAAGAAACTAATACTCTAATCTGGGATGTGCAGAAGCTGAGTTCAAATTTCTGGACATAATAAATCCAGCACAAAAGTTTATGATCCACAGATGGGTTTAACATAAACTTTATGCTGTTTCCCATTATACTTTATGTCATAAAGCATAATGGGAAATTTACCAACAACAAAACAAGGACAACTTTAATGTGCAATACTAAGTCTACAATTTATTTTGAGCAAAATATATTATTTCAGGACAGATGTAGCTCATTATGTTTGTTTATTTTATTGTTGCGTGACTTGTTCAGCATTATGATTCATCTCTGCCAGCGCCTCTGCAGGGTATTCTATAATGCAAGAGTGAAATACACTTAACTTCAAACATTCTGTAGTTTGTAACAATCTAAAACTCCTTTGCCTCACATGGGCGAAGACCCTGTCACTCTTCTATTTCAGTGACAAGCAGGGACATGCACCAACACACCATCTGTGCTGCATTAAGGCGCTGTAGAGGCTGTCATGATTGACAAAACTGGTAACAGCGACACCTATTCCAAACTCCTGTCTGGCTCTGGGTCGCTGGAGATGAAGAGTGATGGCCTGTCACTCGGGCTCTCAGCGTATGACTGGGGGACGGCTTCAGACTGGAGGAAACAAGCTCATCTCTGGTGTGAATGGGGATGACAACATGCCACATGCTTGATAATAGCCCCTTCAGTTTAGGGAATAAACAGAGGGGTGTTTATAATGAGATTGTGCTGCAGGGCCTCTGATGGTCCCAGACGCTCCAGGAGTCTGAACACACCATTTAGTTTGCATGCTTGAACTATAATATACAGGCCCGAATCCTTTTGAAGCTATTTATTTATCTGCACGGAGAGGAATTTCAGGGAAAATGGGAGAAAATCTCAGGGGATAACATCAATCGAGGTTTTCAGGTAAATAAAGACACATGGTTACAAGTACTGAATGTCCAATGCAGAGACCCAGCATTGGCATTTCACTGTCTTCATGCTGAGAAAATGTTTTTAAACCATCTATAAGGTTCAATGAAAGAGAAGAGAAGGAGAGACCGTAGAACTTGGAGAGTAATTGTAACAGCAGCAATGGGAATTGCCAAATATTTTAAACATTTAAAACATAATGGGAATAGCATGAAATATGCATCACAGTTTTCACTTTTGCCTGAAATGTCGAAGCAAATCAATGATTCACAATTCTCTTTGTATTCTTTTTCATTTAAACCTCTGTCTTATTTTGTTGTTTTCCTCATCATCATCATCATTCTCATTGGTTATGATTGCATTTCTCTTATTTACTTAATCGGTGAGATAACGAGGTATGCTGCAAACAAAGTTAAGATAAAATAAAAAAGTCTTATAAAAGAAAGATTAAAAGATACTTTATGTGGCTAAAATGAAAGTAGAAACTTAAACTTAGTGTGCAAACAATGAGTTGTATAAGTAGTTTTGCGGTGCTACCTTTGTGGTTTGACAATGTTATGCTGCACAAATATAGTGTTGCCTCAAGATTATAACAAACATTTCAGAACAGTAAAATTGATAACTTTATTTAGCTATAATTGGATTTCTTGACAACCTAATTCTTTACTGCTTATATTGTTGAATTACATGATCTCTGCAGTGATCTCCCAAGAAAAAACAGCACATTTTTTTTCCAGCTAATTCCCTATATGACAAAGACATTGGGTTGGTTGAATGTATCAACACCACATTGGACCTTGACAGAAGAGACCTCGTCTTCTACAGACAGTCAGTGTTAGTTCCTCTTAACCATGATCACAATTATTCCCAACCCCAAAAGTTTTTGTGCCTAAACACACCTTGTCATAGTATATTATTATAATTATTAGAAGATTAACAGTTTTGAGGGGCCCTGAAAACAATTTGGTCCTGCCAGATCAGAAAATGGTTATCTGTGTCGCTCTGTGCCGTACAAACAACATATTTTTTCATTTTATTTTGAAAAGTAGTTGGAATAGAAAAGAATGACTTGCCAAAACTTTGAAAATAAATACATGTTTTACGCCTTCAGGCTTAAGTATAAGATTAACAGTATGTATGCACTGTATGTCTCCTGGCTGTATTTTAACATCCACAGACCATTGACTGTTTGATACGTCAGGCTTCATCGATTCTGTCAGACCAACTACATGTTGTCAACACTTTCTTACTGCCAACTCATACGTCAGCTTTCTCAGTGGCCCTAAGCTGCAAACTGTGACGTTGAAGGTACCCCTCAAACATCAGTCTTGCACCTGCAGGGTTTTGTAGGCATGTTTGGAATAATAAATATGCACCATCCAGGTAGACCTTCAAAATTAAGGAAACAAAATTACTTGGTCAGGTTTGGGAAAAGATAGTGGTTCTGAGTTAATAAGTCAATGTGAAAAGTCAACGTGAAACCAAGTCAATACTGTACTCATTCCACAAATATTATTTGTCAGCTGTGTCTGAGCAGAGACGAGATAGACAAGCAGACACAGACACACATAGCAAATGTTTGGTTCAGTTTTAAAAAGGTGGCATAGGGCTACAGAGCTATAGTTTGAAGCGCAGGGGCACTGACCAATCTGCTGTTTTTGACATTTTGAGTGTGAGAATGGGCTGACCATATTTGTTTTTCCACTCGGGGGTGATCTTTGCTTATCTGAGCCACACTCAGATAAGCAAAGACCATTATCTGATGACTGACACATCAGGAAATGTACTATTGAGGTTTTGTTAAAAAAAAAAAGACATGGGAAAATACAGTACAGGTCAGAATTAGTTGGGGTTGCACTGAAAAGCTAAGTGTTTACCACAAACTAGGGAGTATTAACAGAAACCACAGTGCATTTGTTCTTTTTAAACATACAAGTGTTATTCATGTTCTGTTTACAGCTTCAATAGTGAGGGTCCATGTCACAGCAGGTCTCCACAATTTCAAACCTTGTTGTGAGAAATGCCATATGCACATCTGTCTGCATATGAATAATGGGAAAACATGTAATTACATCACCAAGGCGCCTTGGGATACACCCTCCACTTGTGTTTAAATTAATTCCTCAGATGCCCTCTGCCTGACATTTCTGTGAGGAGGCTGGAACCCCATCAAGCTACCGCTGTTGAACTCCCCCCTCCCCATGGGGCAGAACAGGCCCAAAGCAGAATTTCTTTCCGCCGGCTCATACCTGCTTTTTCCTGTACCATACCCCTATCAGCAGACAACCCCCCCCCCAAGGTGTCCTTCTCCCTGTTTACTGACAGACTGGAGGCCTCAGATGATTAATCATTGCTGAGACACACCAGTTCACTAGTTAAAACAACAGCAGCTCCCGGCTCCTTCACCTCTACCAAGGTTAATTAGCGTCAGTGTCTCACTCTTAATTACATTACCAGTTTGCAAGAAGCAGATAAGAATAATCGTGAAGATCTCTGACTGAGCCAATTGCTTTTTACTCATTTACAATGAAAAACTGTCTTAAGAAAACACTGCATATTTAAGTAGATGACCACTAGTCGAAAAACTTCTCTCCAGAGATGACAATGTTGGTTAATGAGTCCACCACCACTTTGGTCCACACTAACTTTTCAACACAACAATTGAGTGGATTGCTATGGAATTTTGTACAGATATTCATGATTCCAAGAGGACTAATCCTAATATCCTTGGACCCCTGACTTTTCCTCTAGCACCACTAGCAGGATTAGGGGTGGCATACATCCATACGTACATACTCCACGGTAGCAGTGGAACATGCACATGCTGCAAACAGTAGCTCCTTCAAAGTGCTACATTTTTTCAGCTTTATTCCTGAAATGTATCATGTGTGACAGAAATACAGTCATAGGCATTGGAAAAAGAAGCTTCTGATCTGGATTAAAGAGCAGTGGACCTTGAGACGATAAGCAATGCACATGGCATCTTTCGACCACCCTGCCAGATCAACCAGACCCAACAAGGCAGAACCTGTGTGACCCCTCCAAGAGGAGAGGACCAGGATAAGAGCCATGCTAACCCCAGTTTGGACTTAAAGCTGCTCAACAAAATTAAACTGACAACATGGGACTCAGGTTGACCAAGCAATGGAAAACCAGAGGTTGTTATGCCCACATCTTACAGAGACCTGCTTCATCACAACAACCAGGATCGAGCTATTGCACTTGACGGGCAGACCGTGTCCCGAGGTGACAGGACCCTGGACTCCAGCAGGATGAAGGTAGAAGGATAAACGCAATCAAAACTACAGTGTACTTAGAAGTACACTGTAGTTAGCGTGTAACTCCAGGAGAGCTACAGTGTACTTAGACGATAAGGAAGGGATAACAGTGCATACTGCATAATAGAGCCCGGTACCCCGTAATTAAAGTGTAACTCCAGGAGAGCTACAGTGTACTTAAACACTAGTTACAGGGAAAAGTATGATGTAACTGTACGGTAGTTACGCTCAAATACGCAGCCCAGTTATACTGTAAAACACGGGGGAAACAGTGGGGGAAGTGAGCGAGAGTTACCCGGTACTTCTGTGGAAGTTGGTGAAAAGTATGATGTAACTGTATGGTAGTTAGGCTCTAATACGCAGCCTAGTTATACTGTAAAACACGGGGGAAACAGTCGGGGAAGTGAGCGAGAGTTCTGTGGAAGTTGGTGCAAAGTGAGCGGTAGGTGCACTCTAACTCGCGGGCCATATTATGTAGTGTTACCCATTATTCTTATTTTCATTAAAAAACATGTTAAAATGATTATGATGTGATTTATTTTGCAGGAATCTCTACCAAGATGTACAAGATGAAGATGTTTTCTTAAGTCTATAGAATCTGATGTGTAGGGCAGGACATTAAAAGTTTTTGACACACATCTTACCTTTAACAAATATTGCAACTCCAGTGATTTTTTAAATTGCAGAAAGCTATATTGCACTTTGAATAAAATTTCAATTAATTGTGCAGCCCTACCTTGGTGGGAGCATTTCAGCCATCAAAACTTCCTTTCGTGACCATATCACCTGCTCTACACTGTAGAGCAGGTAACACTGTAAAACACGGGGGAAACAGTCTACTCTACACTACAGTGCTACAGTGCTCTACACTGTAGAGCAGTGGAGGAAAAATGGAAACCATATTCAAACTGAAGAAAGTCATTTTCATTTCCTTTGATAACTCAGTAAGTCCACATTTGACATTCAACGTACTGAACTTAATTGTCTGGAAACTGTAATTATGACTGGATACAGTTAATTGCCCATTAATTAGAGTATCATTGCTGCCACTAACCCTCCCCCTGCCTGCATGTGACCCCTGAGGGTGGTTAGACTGGAATAGATTAGAAAATAACTTCACTCCAATCAGAAACAGCCGACAGAGCCGACTTCTGCTACCTAGTTCAGGAATTTCAGTTAAATGTGACTCCTGCAAGCTACCTGCTCTAAAAATAAGCCTTGCTTGTTCCCACACTATGAATATGAGATTGTCATATCACTACCTCTTCCCATAACAATTAATCAAGCGTAGCTGAGCTATCCTCAAATGATGTTAGCCTTTCCCCAGGAATCAGAATGACTGACGCTATTGTGAGGAAATTGTCTTTTGAGAAATTGCCGTATCCCCCGCTGCAATATCCGAGTTAGTCCTGAGAGAATTGTTTTCTTTCTGCAACAGGATTGTGCCAACAGTCTTGTAACATTTTCAATAGAGGCGGCCTGTTCATCCAGACTGGTGTTATTTCAGGGTGAAGGATACGCGTGTGCTGGCAGCTTATTCCCAATCAGTATAGAGGAACAAACACCAATGAATCAGTGCAATACACAATCACTGCCATTCATTGCTTTTCTGAACCCTGTCTGCTGATGACTGTATTTAACAGCAGCAAAACAGCAGCTAATCTGGCAAGCTCAGTGTTACAACAAAGAAGTTCATATAATGTCTGTGTTTACTCCAGAGTTGTGCTACCTGAAATGACCCTGACAAAGTGTCTATTACTGTGGCTCTCGATTTGGTGGTTAATTTAGCTGCATTATATTAATGTGTCAGTCTATTTCTTTTAATGAGATGCTGTTCTGAGACTGCGCTCCCAAGAAGAATGACAGAGAATGTGCTCCTCAATAACTCACATTCACGTTAAAGGGACAAAGCCTTCTAATTATTGCTGGTTTGAGGGTAGTTTGGGTTATCTGAGGTGGGGTCGTATGAGATACTTAACCATAGTCACACCTCCAGAGTCAAGAAAACCATA
>JAJHUR010081963.1:0-12396 GCA_027495735.1 Lutjanus campechanus | reverse complement strand
ACAATAGTGTGTGTGTTGTCTCCCCCCAACCGCCAAAGCTGTGAACATTAGTGGGTAATCCTAAATGAAGCTTTAAAGTCCCAAAAATGGTATTTGGGAAAGCTTTTTTGGTTGTGTTGCATTGTATTTCCTGCAAAACTTGCTGTAATTGTTTTCACGCTAGAAATGAACCGAACCATCTTCAGACCAAGGTTTGGCTGTTTGGTCCAGGCTGACTGTAACTTCAGTTTAGATCAAACTGAAAAGTCAAAGTCCGGACTCAACAAAGTCTGGAGTGAAAGGTCCCTCAGGCCAACAAGATTAGCTGCAGCTCCCTCCACCACCTCAACCTCCTCCTTATGATTAACAGCATTGTTAATTTGAAACACATTTACTGTTCATGTATGTGTTTATTAAGATTCTCCCAGCAGAATCTTTTTGCAGATCTTTTTCTACCAAAATCTACAAGTTTGATTGACAGATTTGATGCTTGTCTTTGAGGAGACCCAGTGTCTTAACCAGTGTTTCTCCCTCTTGACAGTCCAGTTTTGTAATAGCTGACGGGAGAAGTGAAGCGGTGCCTCAGTCTACTTCAGTCAGCGTTCAGCCTGGGCTCATACCTGCCGCCTCAAATGCTAATTGTCACGTCTTTGCTTTGGATGATCACAGGAAAGGGTGACAAATGATGCAATTAATTCTGAGCGACACCAGCTGTGTCGTGCACAACAGTCCCACAGGCAGCGAGCAGACAACTGCCTGGCCGACTGTGTAGCTTTCATCAACCCTTTCAGAGTGAAGAGATGGAGCGAGGAGAGAGCCGAGCTAACCTGCCTGGAATGACCCTGTCGCATAACTCAAAACACTTCAAAACAAAGAGAATTCATATTTCGGGTGTCATCGACATGCTTTCAGACAGCATCTCAGATGGAAAATGAAGTGCGGGCGTCCTGAAGGACGAGCTGTTCCACAGGCTGAGTTTTTTTTTTTTTTTTTGTCTTCTGAGGCATTGAAGGGAGGATAATGGATGATTCGGTTGGCTCACCTTCTACCTGAGCTGTGGAGATGAAACGGGGCCAGGCCAGGCTGACCAATCAGTTCTTTTAATCCAGACATCTCCTCACCTGATTAGTTCCCTTGATTGTTTTGGCTTCTCTGCCAAGTAGAGGAAGGTAATTTGATAACAGGAAGCAAATGCGCTCGCTACGCTTTTGATTAAACAGCCAAAATCATCAGCTACAGGAAGGCATCCAGCATCCTGCTGTGTGCGCTGTAGTGAACTTTACATGCAGATGTGTTTAAAAGAGTGTGGTATTGTTTGTAGAATAGTTTGAGATGGTATTTTAATAATGATGCATTGATTGATATGTTATGTGATGTAAACTAAGCCCACATGAAAGTACATTACGAACTCTCTGTTGGCTGAAAGGAGGAGTTAGCAGTGTAAAAACTGACCACTTTACTGACATCTTTAACATTGTACTTGACATACCAGTATCGTTAACTAATAATTATTTCTGATTTAAGAAAAAATAAGAACTTAAATCAACATTCAAGAGAGGTGTTTGGTGTGTTGATGCTTCGTGCAACTGCATTATTGCCTCAGTTTGTTTTGTGTTACTGTTTATCAGGCCTGGGCTACAGCTGAAAAGTCTATCACGATAGTAAAGTTTCGTATTTTTCTATATCATTTATTATTGTTCATGGAAGCTGCTCAGTGGCGCATGAAGTCGATCTCCATGTGTAAAGTTACTAGGGGTGTCAAAAGTTCAATATTACATAAAATCAAATCAGAATTGGCGACATAGACTCTTTTTAAAGAAGAATGATGTCTTGATATTTACAAATCAAGACTCAATAGTCTAACAGTGGCATAATTGTCAGAGCAGAATGAAAAAGGTTTAAAACTAAAAAATTGTTGTGGATTTGGAGAATTGTGACACCCCTAAAAATGACTGATCTTCCACTTTGTGATCAATGGAGTGGAGCAGTGAGAACTTCCGCTCCTCGCTCACGGAGCTCAAAGCTGCACCAGGCCGCTCTGCTCATTATCACTCCACGGTCAAATCAGATTTCACCCCACTCCCCTCAAATCGCTCATTCCAAAAAAGAAAAATCTGCGTTGTGGTTCAGCTTTAGTTTAAATCGTAGCCTATAGGCCAAAAACGCACCAAAAGCTTCAATATACGCACGTCAATTCAAGCATCTATCGCGCAGTGCAGGATTCAGATCTAAAAATCCAACACTACAGAATCAGCAGTATTTTAGGAATATGTATCTATTTATTACTTCACAGTTTCTCCACTATAATCAATTATAGGAAATGAAATCTGTTTATCCACTGTTTCACAGGTCTAGACTCAAGACTCAGAGTTAGACCACCAGTGGCTGTAACTTGGTATTTATCCTTTAATGAGGAAACTTCCATCCAGAAATCAGTTCCCTGGACAGAAGACATGTGGGAGCTCACTGGCTTAGTCTTCAACTCCTGACATTTACCTGACATTTACTGTAGAAGCTTCAACACCTTTCACTCCCTTTAATACCTTCTGGAGTAGATGAAGAGGAGAAAGACGGAAAAATGACCCTTCAGCTTATAATGATTGTAGGTGAAATATATTACATAGTCAATAGGAGCAACATTTATTATTTTATTCTGAGTTCAACAGCATCTCCTGACTGTATACAGTCTTTGCAGTGCTGTGCTCCTTTCAAACCTCACAGCATGTCAGATTCAGACCTGAATGTCGATCATTTTACATCGCGATGTGACTCGAGCCAACTCTGGAGTGCTTCTGAAACGAAAGTGCCTCCACAGAGAGACTGCTTTCTAATTCTAATATGTTCTGTGTGATTTAAAATAACCTTTTCCACAAGTAAAAGTCAGGATGGACCAAAGCACCAGCTGAGATTTTAAAATATCTATGGATGTTTTTGATCTGTTTTGATAATTGAGCAAGAGGAGGAGAGCAGAGAGGAAACAGGATGAAGAGTAGAGGAGATATCAGGCCTTGTGGTTTCTAGCTTTGGGTGTTTTTTTTCCTAGTGTTTTATTTTTCATTGCTCTTTCTTGTTGCTCATCAGGTTTATCCTTTGTGCTTCAGGACCATCTTCATCTGCCTCTTTGCCCATCTGCCAGTTTTCAAACCGCCAACCACCTCCCACAAGCAACGACATGTCTGCTCTCTCTTCCACGCTGCTCTGGAGCCATATCTCATCGCCCTTTGCCCTCTGCCTCATCCTGCTGTGACCCTGCTCTTTCCACCTCCATTCCCCTTTACCCCTCCAATAAACCCCTTTAAGTATTCAGTAGTCTGAGTCTGTGTCTTTGCATTTGGGTCCACTTGGTGAACTATAACAGAGAGCAATAAAGGTGTTTCTGGTTTAACAAAAGGGATCTTACTCTTTAAAAAAAAGTTCTCTCACTGTAGAATCCTTTCCATGATGTTATCAGACACGTAGGATAACAATCTGAGCCTGTCAGTGACAAAAGCAGGTGTTACCTGCCCTGCACTCTCCTCGGTGTGCTCTCATCAACAGCGTATCATCTGCACTTTAGAGACTCAGTTTGAAAGATTTACAGCCTGTCATGCTGTTGCATTGCTCTGTGTATTATGATGCAGCTGAAGAGCAAGAGCAGAAACTTGTTTACCAACCGCTTGTTTTACCTTCTCTAATCAGTTAACCATCAGTGCATGTTGTCATAATGATTTTTTTAATAAATGCAGCAGCTAATATAAAAATATATTTATAATTCCTCATCAAAACATTCTGCCTGTGCATTTTTGCAAGCTTCTTTCTGTTTTATCTTGTTATTGTAATACACAAAGAAAGAATCTCATTCAGCTGAGGAGTCTCTGACTGGTGACTCCAGTCTTTGAATCTTACGTCGCAGCTCTACATCTGAGTGATGGTTCTGCTGTGAAGAGTGCAATTTAATCATTCATTCAAGATGCTGACACTGGCAGACTGGCTTCTAATTGTTGGTGAAACCTTTGCAAAATAAAAGGCTGTAAGACAGGCGCCAAGCTGGCCTTCTTACGGCTAAATTCCACCGGTGTGACGGCATTGCGTTACGGTTGCACCTCCTGAGCCGGAGCTGATCGCAGCCATTCTACACATTGCTTGTGATTCCACCAGCACCAGCCTCAGCACATCCCAGAAGTGGCTTCAAAAACACGCTGAGTCTATTTTTGACAAATCCCATGTCAATTAGCACAGAGCAGATCGAACGGGCAGGAAGTCAGACACAGAAAAGGCAGTGAGAATCCAGTAGATTTTCAAAATAAAAGATCTTGTTTAGACTCACGATCATAAAGACAGACAGAAAAGAAGCTATTTAACCATGTCACCTGCTTAGCACAAAGAGCAGGGAAAGAGGACCTAATCAACAAAGCCAGTCTCCTTGTGGAGACCTGATGTTTGTCCCCAGATGAGTCCCCACTATACCAGTGTGTGCATAAAATCTTTGCTCCTTCGGTGTGATTAAAACCCACAGACCTGTCCTGCTGGTGTTGTTGTTCTCCTCCTGTTTGAGGATCTGGTTGCACTCTTCCTGAGCCTTCATGTGCTGAACCACCAGGGCGCAGTCTGGGTGCATGGCCTCTGTCTGAGAACACAGAGAACACCAGAACTGAGTTACACATGAAAACACTCAGCAGTACAGTAATGATGATACAAGGGTTAGCAGGCAGCCACATTAGCAGTGTTTACACTGGCAGGGACACCAGCAGTCAGCAGGAATCACTAGATTAATCACAGGAATAACTTCTGAATCAAACAATGGAAATGATGATACCACAACACTGATACTTAACGGTGCACAATTTGCCATTTGTCATTTTGTAATGAAAGAAAATGTTATGAGTTGTTTGAAGACTGCGACTTTTGGTGTGTTGTAGACCTACAAATGTTGGTGCACGTGTGCATGACAAGGAAATAAAAGAAATTAAATCAAATGAAAAAAAACTACTTCCTTATCAGATTGAAAGTTGTGCTGAGTGTCACAAAAAAGAGGAAACTGGCCCCACTTCAGTTTTCTAAGAAAATAAATTAACTGTTGTCCCTCTTTAAAAACAGCATCAGCACATTACTCCCAGGAGAGTTTGTGATCAATAACAAGACAAGATGTGACAGACGGTGCTGCTGGTTGTCACGGCGCAGCGCCCCCATGCCTGTGCTGTGGGATTTTGGGAGTTTTCCTGCCAAGGTCACCGATGTTTGCTCACTGGCACAAACATGAAGCCATCTATTTCTCTCTTTTTTTTAAGAAATACTTTTTTGAACGAACATTGAACAGATGAGATCCGCGACATTACAGAAGAATCAGTGAAAAGTGGAAAGAGAAAAAGAAAAAGTAAAGTGGAATTGTTAAATCCTGTAACAGTCCCATTTTCCCCAGAATTCATCTCCCTTCTCCTTTTGTATTTGAGTGAATGTCATTTTCTCCATTGAACGGACAGAGTTGATCATGTTGAAAAGACGGGTGATGATGGGAGGCTGCCTCTGGAGCCAGCAGTTATGTGTCGCTCTCACTCAGATTTTGGAATATTTCCACAGTACAGAAAAGTAAAAGAAGAGTTTTCAAGTCCAGTATTCTTGAGACAAAATGGCCAAGTCCTTCCCAGAAAGTCAGGACCAAAAATTATGTGTATGATCCATCAAAAGCAGGGACCCACTGAATTTGTCTTTCTGACTAGGGGTAAGAAAGAACCGATGTGCTGACAATTTATCCTGCCTTGTCGAAAAATGCTACCGATAGCAGAGTAATCCTCACCCTAACCCCCAAACCCAGAGAACCACTAAGTAGCACATCTGGATGAGTAGCAGATCAGATTTTCCAGCAAAAAATTAGATGTAACTCTCCCTGATCCATTGATTATACCTGTGGTCATGTGATCCTGTGACGCTCACACTGTACACTGTCCAGCTCAGGAGTCGTCAAGATCTCTTAACCACTTCTGACCATATTTTCATTGTAAATACAACACACTGATTTTGGAGCTGATGTACTTCGTTGACTCTGCTGGGGCAGCCAAATATTGATTCTTTACCCAGCTATGTTAAGTGCAACAAAATTTTCTCAAAACCAAGATGGCCGACAGCCAGAAACACCGAACAGCTCAGGAATATGTTGCCAGTGTTTCCACAGCAGGAGACCCTCGCACGCAAATAAAAAGTTTTGACATCATTTATATTTATTTATTTTATCATTTTATTAATCGGTTTGTTAAATACACATATCTTCAGTTGAAAACTCAAATGCGTGCTCTCTGCCTGAGAGAGCACGCATTTTTTTAAAAAGAAGTTAAATTGCTTTTTTTTCATGCAAAAAACACTGAATGAAGTCATAATTCATACATGAAAGGGAAAGATGTGTGCCTGAAACATGAAGTCATGTCAAAGCAGAAAGAGCATTCTATGTCTGCGGCGAGCTTCTGACTGCTTTTGAAATCTTTAAATCCCTAAACCTCCTTATAATCAATATTATTGAGTAGCTACTGACACCAGGTAAGGAGTGTTTGAGTATGCTGACGAATCAATCTGTCCATATTTATGCTTTTAACGTTTTGCTCTGTCTGCCCAGAGTTTAATCTAATCCTCATTGCCCTGCCGCTCACCCAGCTGAGAACCCGGAGCTGGTAGGTGTTGGTGGTTCCCATCCAGTGATGAACCTCTGCACAGTAATCAGCACCCGACAGCTGAGACGTGGGAGTTCAATGACTTCCTCTTAAAGTCTTGACATCTCCTGTCAAGGCTCCTTTGCCTTACACTTCTGAAGAACGCGAAGAGGAGGAGGACAGTGACCTGCAGACCCGTGTGCGGAACTAAAATAATCTAAGACCTATAAATTCACATATGCCAAGAAAATACATATTCCAGCAGCATCTCCACCCTGCAATTAAATTACTTCTGTGCAATCATGTCATAAAATTGATCTATTATGCTGTCAAGTGAGAAGTAATGCCTATAATTTTTGGAAGGAACGTGTAATTGATTTGAGTGAATGTGTTTGGTCAGAAAACGTGTGAGAACACCTGCCTGCTGGACAGATGGACACACAGCAAGTGAGTGTGACATTTGACCTTCGTCCTCTCGCAGCGCCGCAGTGACCAGGATTAACACAAGAGGAGACGCTCACTGCTATTGGACAGAATCACCTCGTGGCCTATTGCAGGACATGTCAGCCTGTAGCTGTCAAATTGTTGTCGTCTGTGGGTCAATCTGTGTGTCTGGAGTGTGTTTGTGTGTTTTTTTCTTCATGGGAGCAGCTGTTAAGAAACTAAAAAGTAAGTAGGAGCCCTTTCTTGTGTTGGCGGAATCTACTGCTATGATGCCAACACTAAGGAGTCCCTCTATCTTATTTAAACCATTATTGTCTGAAACTGATACTATTAAATGCAACACTTAATTGATTAATCAATTATCAAATTAACCCACAACTATTCTGATAATTGTTTAATCGGTTTGAGTAATTGTTTAAGAAGAAAAAAAGCCAATATTCTCTGATTCCAGCTTCTAAAAATATGAAAATTTTCTGGTTTCTTTCATCATTTATGACAGTAAACTGAATATCTTTGGGTTGTGGACAAAACAAGACATTTGAGGACGTCCTCTTGGGGTTTGAAACACTGATTGACACTCTTCACCATTTTGTGACAACTCATCCATTAATTGAGAAAATAATCAACAGATTAACCGACAGTGAAAATAATTGCAGTTTTTATGTGCTCTGGAGGAAAGGTAATATAGCTGCCTGGATTATTTTTATGTTGTTTCAACGTGATACAATCTTCGCACAAAGTACAGGACTTTGCTACATGCCAGTTGTCTCATTTCTTCTACTTTCCTCTAATTTTGTCATCTTTCACTAACGCAATCAAAACAAATGCTATTCAACCCATGTAGGAGTATGTAAAGACTCTGAAGGACTTTCCCCCAACTATTAAAAACATTAAGTTGTAACCTTCAGGACATTATTTAAAATTAATTATACAAATTATGACATATATTACATAGATGCAAACCCCACATTTGTAATAATTCACACAAAAACAACACTTTTTGAAGGCAAACACCTCATCAGAAGTTAGTTAATGAAGTTACTGAGTAATTGATATGTGCCGATCGTGCCTGTACATTGAAGTGAATCAGAAAAAAACAAAATTATTGAAGTTTGAGTTTGATTTTACAAGCTGTCCAATCAAAAGAGAGGGTATATGATTAATTTACATCAATTGAGCTGAAAAAACTTCTAATAATGAAAATTTTAAAAAGCAAATATTGGAGGAAGCGGAGCTAAAACCGACATGTTTAGTACTGTACTTGTCTTGGCAGGTCACATAATAAGCTCAAACTGCAATCAGCATAGAGACAGCAGTTTCACTTCCACCAAACCCACACCCGCCCCCTCCGTCCAACCAAGCAGATTAGTCCAAGGCTGATTTCTGATTTCACCGCTGTCCCCTGTCAATTATAATAAGATCTGTGCCCTTGCTTGCAAATCCCTTTTGTGAAACTGTTCACCTGCATGTTAATAGCAGGTATATGAGGGGTCCATGAGCAGAGAGCAGTGCAGTGGTTTTACATCTAACACTAACACCTGGTAACATCTGGGAAAAGACGCGAACACAGAGGCAGCGTTGTAGATGGTGTTGGTCTTACTTGAACTTCTGGGAGTACTGCTCCGCTTTGTCCGTATCCATAAGCTTTCAGAAAACATACACAAATACAGACAAAGAGAACAAACAGAAGGCTTGTCCATATCCATATCTAACCTTTAGAATAACTATTAAAAAGAGGTAAAACATACGGAAGCTGAGAACGGCAGTGTTTGCAGTTCTTTTAATGTTGTTATCAGTTAAGTGTTAACTGTTTTGTTAACTCGAGATAACAAAGTTTATTTTCTTGTGACGTCTTGTTATCTCAAGAGAAACAAGAGGTTTCTCAGAAGTAATTTATCGTGAGAAAACATTTTTAACCAAGTCAAACCAAGAGTGACACGGGATCCAGCTAGTCTGCACCTCTTCATTCAGTAACCATGACAATGACCTGGTCTCCTTATCTGGTTACTAACAGGGTTACGAGTTTCAACCATTTGTGCCTGTGTTAGAGCTTGATTGAAGTATCGTCTGATGTGTTGTTCAATAACGGGTAATCCATTATTGATCTGATATTTGCAGCTTAAATCGGTTGCTACAGTTGTCAAGACGCCATCTGTGTGTTACTGGCATGAAACTCCTGATCACTGATAAACATTTTAAGTAATGAGAGGAAACAAACTTTTGTTTTCTCATGATACGGCTTGATCATCTCGTTATCTCGTCAGGGTTGCCACACCTTTTCCAACAGCACATCCTCACGCCTAAATGTTAGAACAAGCTTACCGCACCTCAACTAGGTCACATGACATAACTCACATGACATTGCACATGTGGTTTTAGATGTAAAATGGACACAGTTTGGTTTGGTTTAGGCACAAAAGGACTTGGTTAGGTTTAGGTAATAAAACTACTTTGTTAGGGTTCGGAAAAGATTGTGGTTTGGGTTAAAGTTACTCAGATCTTTTGATTCGTTTTGTTCCACAAAGGAGTTAAACCCTGGTCTCTTGGGTCAAAGTGCTGTGCTTGTTTGAACCATCCATCCATCCCACATCCTCCAAATGAGGACGTTGTTGCTCCTTATAATTTTTCTGTTCGCTTACTACGTCCACTAGGGAGCGCCACCAAGCAATGTTTTTCATTGGTGAGGACGGGTTGTTTCCAAAGTCGACTCAAGGACTTTTCAAGAATTTTCAAGGTGCATTTTCAAGCTTTTCCTGCACCTCACAGCTGTGGTAAATAAAATTTTTATATACATGATATTGTTTTTGTGCTATAAACAACCTAAGTTATGTTTCATGACAACATTCTACTGAAGGGTGGCAAATTAAAGAAAAACACAATAATGTTTCACCTGTCTGCATGTAGACCTGACATCCTATAAAACCTGACTGACCAACTATTTTTTCATTTAAAAAAAAGTGAACGGTTCAGTCTAAAGAGCAATTTATTATGAAAGTACTGCAATTAGAAACTCAAGCAGTTTCAGTCACTTTATCCAAAATCCAAGCACTTTTCAAACCTTGAACACATGACGTGAGGATTCAAGTGTTTTCAAGGATTTAATGCACCCGAACAAACCCTGTTTAACAGATAACAGCATTGATAAAATATCTGTAATTACGGGTCAGTTCAGCTTCCATAAAAATGCTGCATGATTAAACTAACCAGTATTAACAAAATGTAAGAAGAAGAAGTGGTAGAAAAGTCTGAAAATGTATAATTTTGTGCAGCAGAATTTTGTTTTGTCTTGTTTCCAAAACTACAAAAAATCATCTGGCGACCCCTTTTTGAGGTTACCTCTCCCAGGCTGGGATCGTCTGCCTTGTAAATACATGTCTGACTTGCTTGTACGTTATGAAGCACCCAGACCCCTCAGATCATCTGGAACAGGTTTAAGTCAGTGATCCCAGGATCAAAACCGTTTTTTTTAAATGCAACTTCTGTAATGTTTTAACCATTTACTGGCTTACTTTTAGCTTTTGTTTTTATGATCTCAAGTGCAATTTTAATGTTTTTTTTTTTAATGTTTTATTTTAATGAATTTATATGCTCTTAAAGCACCTTGAATTGCCTTGTGTCTGAATGGTGCTGTATAAATATTAGTGATAGTAAATCTAAACTTTTTGATAACTAACCCCATAACACGCCATAACAAGCTTGGATGAGACTGTAAGATGATGAATGAAGGCTCCTTTTATCAAATATCCTCCTTATTTTCCAAAAGTTTGAAATTAAGTGCTCTCATTTTCTATTTTAAGGGTTATCTGATAAATCCGCAGTGCCCCCTAAACACATGACAGTAGGAGAATTTACTAAAGGCAAAATATTTACACAATTTATTTTAACTGGGTGGCCCACAGACTCCTACATCATTGATAGTTTATACCTGCAGCAGCAACACATGAGTCTGCGTAGCTGAAATAACTCGATCTGGCAGCGCAGCCTCACCGTTACACAAGACATCCCAGTCATATCAGCCCTGCAGGTTTATGGAACAAACCTGCTTTATGCAAGCAAGACAGAAGCTCGACATGCCGGCTTATGAAGACACAACACAAAGTGTAATTTTACAGTTTAGTGATGTGCAGAGAATCTGCTGTGACTGATACGATGAGGGGCACAGCCTGACAGATGTTTTCCCAACTTCATGGACGCAGAATAACAAAATCAGATTGTGTGTGTGTCTGTGTGTGTGAGTGAAGAGCTGGCGTGTCATTTGAGCGTGCACTTTTTAAAAAAAAAATTATTGTACGCCTCAGTCCTAATGGCAACAGTTTACATCGCTGCACTGTCATTTAAATTCAATCACCGTCTTAACTGGGTCATTATCGCAGGACGCCGATCGCTTCGAGCCAGCCTTTACCTAATGCAATCATTTACATTCAAAATTTTACAGGGACACAAAGGACAGGTAATCACCAGGTCTCTGATGTCATTAGAGCAAGCGTGTGTGTGTGTGTGTGTGCGCGCGTCCATTATTGGCTCTTTCATGTTTTCAATCTACATCTTACCTCCAGGTCAAGTAATTCGTAATTTCTTTTCATTTTGCGCAGCAGGTATATTGAACCCATCAGACTCTCTCCTCTCACGCACACTTGCCATCGTGATATTGTGATGCATGCAAAGATTTGTGACAGTGGTTCAATTAGTGTTGTGTTTAAACCCCTGACCCCTAAATATGAGTGTTGTTATCTATCTACAAAGTGCTTATTGCACACAAAAAGAAACTTTTTTTACTCAGATCTTGAGCATATGGTGGTGCTTTTTTTTATACTATGACCGCTTTCCTAAAATTAGATTTTAAAAAACAGCCATATACTACAATATATTGAATCATAACCCCTGCATTGTGTGATGTATCATATGATCAAACACAGCCCTATTGTCTGCCTCCCCGATTTTCCCAGGGTCACAATTCCCCCGCATTTCCCCTGATTTCTGACTAATTTTGTCACCTTTTCTCTTTTTCATCATCATAATCTACAGTGTGTATAAGCCATATATGACTCTAAAACTCTACTGTTTCCACCTGGTCAACAATACAGCTGTACGTGACAGGGAACAGAGCTTGCGGCTGCTGTATATAATTCTCTATAATACATCATTGCTGGCTTCTCATCCTTTCTAGTGAGTGAGAGGCGGTGAGAGCATACTTGTCAACCTTGAACCCCCCAACATAGGGAGGATTTTAAAACCAGAAGTTCCAGAGACCTCGTTTAATTCTGGTGACTTTTAAAGAATGAAAATAACAAAATAATAAGTCCTGCAACAGCATTTTTATGTTAAATACTTTTAATTCTCAGGAAAGAATACAGGA
>JAJHUR010081954.1:0-11381 GCA_027495735.1 Lutjanus campechanus | reverse complement strand
TATGAGCTGATGCACTGAAAAAATCCTGGTGACAACGAGTGGCTGGTAAACAAGTTTCATTTCTTGTTTTTTATCTGCATCATTGTTCACAGATCAATGCAACAGCATGACAGGCTGTAAACTTTACACACCGAGTCTCTAAATCACCACAAACCACAAAACTAACTTTTGGATTTGGAGAAGAGTGATAGAAACGGAGCGCGGCTGACGCGCCGTCAGACACTGACGGGCTCAGATTGTTATTCTAAACATCTGTCAACGTTCAGGAAAGGATCACGACAGTGAAAGAGCTTTTTTAAAGAGTAAGATAAGTTTTGTTTACCCTGACTTACAAGACTCCATTTGCAAAACTGTAACACAAAAAACATCTTGGTTCATCTTTCCTCGGTTCCAACAGTCACAAGCTCTGGTTTGATCGAATAAATCCTGCAGAATAAAGCCAAGAGAGAATCTCTGCAGTGCGCTGGGACACACACACTTTTACTTTCTTTGACTGTGTGAAAATCTGACATTTTTATATCACAGATAATGAAGAAAGGCATTAAAAAGTGAGTATTACTGGTAAAACATTCTCATGTGGTCTGAGAAAAAAAAAGAACGAGTCATCAAATATTCATAATACATGAAAGTTCTTAGTCTGATATCAGAAGATGGCTTGATGAATATATTTTTAAAAGAAAGATTGGTTTCACACAGCTGCACTTCTTTTAAAATGTTGTATTTTCCTTAATTGAATCCATTCTATATAGTCTTTTCCATCTTATGTTTTCTCTTTTTACTAGTATTATCATGTGGGTTTTATCTACGTAAAGATTTATCATCTTACTCTTATGTTTACATGTGGGTTTCATCTTATTTTACAGTAATTATGTGCATGTAATTTATTTTTTGTAAAACACTTTACGCTGAATTTTTTGTATGAAAGGTGCTAGTTTTGGGAAAGTTTATTATTACTGTTATTATTTTTTTCCCTTATAAAACCCCTTCTTTGGGCAATTTTGTTGCTATTTGCTGTGATGAAAACACTGTATTGATTTCAAAGAGCTGTATTCCAGCTTAAAAAGATGAGGCGTTTGCTTTCCTTCCCACTGTAACAACTATTTGTACGACGCTTTAAAAATATGGATTTTTACTCAACTTTCAGTGAGAAATAAGCGCACACACACACACACACACACACACACGTCCAAAAATAGAAGCCTTTCTGCAGAGGATTACATTCAAGGTCGTGTTTTTTTTTTTTTTCAACTGCATATTCTCTCGAAGATTGTTGCAGTGTTTTTTCTCAAATAAAGGTATAAAATCTCCTAACAGTAAGAACCCAGAGGGGGAGTGAACTCTTCTTTGTTTGCAGCAAAAAACAACAACAAAAAAAACCATGAGATGATAGTAAAATCAATGGATGAAAGAGCTGCTGCTTCACTCCTGAATTGGCAGTAAATAAAACCCGAACAGGAGCCAGAAAGCGAGGAACCAACTCGCTGGTTAGTGTTTGGGCGTTAAAGGACTGAACGCACAGCTGCAGTCACAGCTGCCAAGTCAGGAGACGACAAGTTAGAGCACAGAGCAGATAAATCCTGGAAGATAAAGTCAACTAATCTTTATGTCCCTGCATGAAATCTGTTTGCTGTTCATCATTAAAGGGACAGTTCAGATTATTTAAAGCGTGGTTGTATGAGGTACTTGGTAGTAGAGAAAAATAATTGGATGATGTCATAGTTGGGACATAAAATGAGACATTGGACAATGACCAAACCTATAAACATGCACAGGAGAGGACAATAACTACAACACAGTGGGGGCTGGGGGCTGGGGGCTGACAGAATATGGCAGTAATTTGGCTTTGCAGAACATGTGAGTTGCAGGTCCACTGCTGCCTCCATCAGTTTTATGTTTTTGTGTGACTTTGTTCTTTTAGCCCCAAAATTTCCAAACTTTTTGTGCATGTTGGTCACTTACAGCCTGAAGTATGTAAAAATAGAGCCCAGGTGTAAAAAGATATTGAGATATTTGTGACTCTAAATAACAATCAGCTCATTTCCAAGTTGCCCGGAAGTCCAGAAATTGCTTATTGTTGCTTGTTTTGTCAGTTACATTGTGAAGGAAACATCGGCCTTATTGCAGCCTGGATTATGTTCAGTGGAAATGTATGGCGTTAATCAGAAATACATCCCACTTTTCCAGTATTCAAACAAGACTGCAATCTTTCTTTAGCCTTAAGCACAAGTGGATGTGATGTTGGCAGGGTGGATATTATTGGAAAACAAATTTAAATTTAAATATGTTGTCAGTGAACAGTTTGCAGATAAGTTCATTATCTTGTAACTTGGCAGATGAGTTAATTAAAAATGGTTCCTCAATATGTCGCTTAAAAAAAATCTAATCTGGACAGATTATGTTTCCTTCCAAATTAGTAGTATGTAAACGTAATTCCTCTGAGACTGTCTGAAGGCTTTCACTCTGTTCTTTGCACAAATCATCACTTAAACCTTCTGCAACTTCAAACCGTTGTCAGTAATCACTCTGTACCTGCATCACATCAGCCTGGTCTGAGAAACTCTGACAGGATGTCCTCAACTA
Organism: Lutjanus campechanus; assembly: GCA_027495735.1. Classification (NCBI taxonomy): domain Eukaryota; kingdom Metazoa; phylum Chordata; class Actinopteri; order Lutjaniformes; family Lutjanidae; genus Lutjanus; species Lutjanus campechanus. The sequence goes on along the minus strand of JAJHUR010081954.1, from coordinate 8,801 downwards.
TCAACTTTACTTCCTGGTAAAAAAAGAAGAAAGAAAATTTACTCAAAAATGGCAAAAATGACAAATAAGAGACAGTGCAGGGAGACGTGTAAGAGAGTGTGTAGATGTGTCTGTTTGTGAAGGAGATATTAGTTATTTCTACATTGAGCAACAGTAAAATTACATCACTTTGAGTAAAACAAATCTCAAAAACTGACCTCTGCAAAGTGAGAGATTTAGAAGAAATCTTAAACAGAGAATATTTTCATTTTCAAATCTAAAACAGTTTATAGATTATGTCCTGATCTAACAATCTCTAACTCTTCATGAATTGGCTTTATATATTTAGTATATATAACCCTTCCTGGTTTGAAACCAGTTCTGTCTACAGGCACATTGATGGAGGGGGTCCTTGGCTGAGAAAAAAAAACAGAACCTCCGGTCTAAAGATGTGCAAAGATTAGGCAAATTAGTCCACTTATTTATGAAAAAATTACTTTTTGCACGCAGATGTTCAGCTAGCTAACCATGCAGGGGATTTCTGTGTATACTTTGTTTTCTTCTGTAACTCTGCAAGTCTGCAACCCATCAGAAATGTTCAGTGGTGCAAGTCCCACCCTCAGAGTTCTGCCTGTTATCCCCCGAGCAGAGATTGTTTAAGTGGTACAAGAAAGGAACTTCATTTAGACCCTGGTCCCTGTGGTGCAAACGTGGCTTCTGATTCTGATGTCTCGCAAATAAACAGAATTATTTGTCCTATTAGCTAGTTTTAACTTGCTGACTGGCTGAAGTTGTTGTACTGTGTGTGTGTGTGTGTGTGTGAGAGTCTATTAAATTAAGCATGGCTAAATTAAAATGACCCTTAAATTCAAAGCAACACACTCTTATTAACTTTAAATAGCTGCTTCTCACAAATAAAAGAATCCATGCTGTTGTGAAGTTCCAAAGATGTAGATTATAATAATTTGCATATATCTGATGTGGCAGGGTCACAGAGTATAAATATCTTGGCATCTGGCTCTGTGAGAAATGTACATTTAATATTTGATGTGAGGCTGGAACTTGACTTGGCTTATAAAAGCAGCTTCTCTCTCAGATGTGAAAAAAAAGGACTGTGGAAGCAATTTTCCTCATTTATGTCATTTATAGAAATGATGCTGCCTCCTCTTTCACCATCCAGCTCTTTGGTTCATTACTGGAGATAATTACAGTACTCATCACTGCATGCAGACATAATAAGCATCAGTATTCATTTATATAAAAAGCTCCTGTCTGAAAACTGCTGCCGTCTTTTATGTGGTTCTGGAACTTTGGTTGACACTGAATTTAACCCCAAAACACACCTGATTTCTGCGTTTACAGTTAACAGACTGGGCTAAAGTCCCAGCAGAAAACTTACAAACAGTTCACCCCAAAATTCAAATATTTTTCCTCTTTCCTGTAGTGCTGTTTATCCATCTCAATAGTTTTGGTGTGAGTTGCAGAGTTTTGGAGATATCAGCTGCCTTCTCTTCAATATAATGGAACTAAATCGCACTCAGCTTGTGATGCTCAAAGCACTAAAAAGTATTTTTGAAAAACAATTTTCTTTCAACTGAATGCAAACCTATCACTGTGCAGAGGAAGCGTGCATCCGTAAGAGGCTCGTGCTCGTAACAGCGCTGAGTGTTGACATTATTCAGCTGAACTGTGACCTCTCGTTCATGAATAGCTGCATGCTTTCTTCTTCTTTCTCTACGTTTGGGTACCGAAACCTGGTGCTAATATGGGACCAGTTCCATCGCTTTGCGTGTTCTGCTATCTTGCGGTGGCGCCATTACTGTGGTGCCACATTGCGTCCGTCACTCTTTGTGTCTGCTGGTTGTTTAGAAGTGAAATCCAAAATCTGTGAGATTCTCATGAGATTCTTCATGCTTTTGGTTAAAACTGCCAAGCTGCATGTGGTTCTTTATCTCCAGTGGCTCTCTGAAGCTTTGACAAAAAATTATATGGAAATAAATAACTTTTTTTTTTTTTTACAGAAAGTAAAAGAAAGTTTTCACATGTATTTTTGGCTCTTCTAGCATCACAAGCGGAGTGTTATCTATTTCTATTAAACTGGAGAGAAGGCAGACATCTTTACAGCTGATATCTCCAAAACTCAACTCGCACCAAAACAATTTAATGGATAAACAGCACTACAGGTGTTTTTGAGGTGAATTGTCCCTTTAAACTCCTTTAAAACTTCCACAGCCGCCTGTAACTGCTTTTTCCGAGCCCCCTGCTTTGTTTATATTCTCCTCGCGTTTGTTCTTGTCACATTATTTGATTTATTTTTCATTGTACCTGCCGACAGGGCATCTCTGTATAACATCATGTACTGCGTGCTCAGTCAACCTAAGTACAGGTAGAACTAGAAGTTTTTGTGGTGCAAACTTTTGCTGCACCAGCAGCGATCTGCAGATGGAGGGATGAAAACCAGTGTGTGCTAAAGCAGTCGCCACGGAGCAGAATAATGTACCATCTGTTGAAGCGCTGTCACCCCACGGCTCTGTTTGGCTCCCAGCAAACATTTTGACATTGAGTTGTTGTTCATGAGACGGCCTGCACCCGTGTCGAAAATGAAAATAGAGACAACATCTGTAGTGAGCCGCTTCCTGCATCAGTATCCTTCTGATATCTGATTTTTTTTTTTAAAGATTGTTTACAAAGCTGCTTAATATTAACTTTTTTTAATCATCTGATAATATCATGTTGTTAAAGGTTGTACTTGATTAAAGTGATGCTGAACTTGAACGTCCACTGATCATCCATCAAATACTCGCTCTGCGTGCTGCAGCAAAGTTTAACTCGTCATTTTAATGTGATTTTTATCCTCTGACTGTGAAACAGGAAGACCTGGAAGGTCCTGAGAGTCTAATGACGCTGCCACTTTAGACACACGTTGTTGTGAGGGTTACTTTAAAAATGTAATCTGATACAGTTACTATTACCTGTTAAAACTGTTTGGCCTAATATAATGTTTTATCGGTTGTGGGTTTATCGACGCTTGTCCAGTGTTTCCTTTGTGTAATATGTGCAAATGCATGTTTAGATTGATAGTGATAATTATGTGCATTTAAATGTATTTCATGAAGAAGCAACCGTAGAAGTAGTAGCGTGCTGTGTAGCTAAAGTTAGCAGTTGTTCTGTGTAGCTAACATTAATGGTTGGTCTGTGCAGCTAATGCTAGCAGTTGGTCTGGTGTTGAGTTCTTGGTTGATGACAGCATTTTCACAGCTGAAGGCAGAACTATCTTTGTACTGTGATGTTGTTCCTCTTTTTTAGAGACAACATTATGTTAATTTTCCACCCAGTGAAGCGTCAGATGATGAACTGACTGTAAGATTATCTGGTTTCACTCAGACCAGCGTGATGTTGTGAAGCGTGTGCACTGTGCATGGTCGTATATTGTTCTTTAGTTTAAATTTATTTCTTGTTGAATGTATTTGTAACCTGATTACATTTTTTTTTTATGTGCAACTGTAAAGGAATGCAGTTACCCTTTACTGTATCTATGATATAATCCAGTCACATGTGATGTGTAATTCTCAGACAGACACACTTTACACAGATGACTGTCGCCTGGCCACAGTCCAGCTATAATGGCCAAATGAAAGCTATAAAAACAACAGTAGGGTAAGCAGCAGAATAATGTGCTGTTGATGGAGTCTGGCACTTCTCATCTCACTCATTTAATGCAGTCTGTTTGAGACAGGTGTCATTTTAACGAGGCAATACACTGGATTATTGACAACTTACTCCTTCAGTCAGACATCTGTATGAACCCTTCCTGCATCTGTACTGCTGTGGACAGAGTCAGCAACAAAACCTAAATATCTGTACAGTATCAGTTTAAGTGTATTTGATATTTAGAATATTTTCACCACTTTACTTTGCTGTCAGACAGACTTTTCTGATGGGAATATAAGCTAAATATCGCTCTCTCCAAACCAACCAAACTCCACTGACAAAATTCATCATTTTACCTCACAGAATGCAGGAGTTGCTGTTCTTCTGCTGCCTCGATCTGTTACTTTGTTTGTGTTTTTGTGTGACTTTGGTGAATCCTAACTAACCTTTTAAGACACAGAAGTCACACAATAACCCAAATGAATCAACCCATCGATGCAGCAGCAGATCAGCAACTCCTGTGTTCTGGTAAGTTAAATTGCTGATTTTGCAAATGGAGTTTGGCTGATTTGGAGAGAGCAACATTTGAGTTTTATATTAACAGTTTCCTATCTGACAGCAAGGTTAAGAAGTAAAATAGAGAATCATTTAGGCTTATAGATCAACACTCTTAAAACTTGCATGAGTTAAATCCGTTATTACTTTTTGACCTTTTCCAACATGATCTTGTGTAAAGATTCATTAACAAGTTACATTCTGCTGGTGTTTGCTAAAACATTCAGTGAAATCCTCTGTGCCTTTATGGAGATGTTTATGAGGCAATAAATTCATCTAGGAGGAGACATGACCTTGTGGAGGATGTAAACAAACACAATCACGTCTTTTATTCACTGCAGATTAAAAAAAAAACTACATTCTGACTTGGATGATACTTGAGAAAACAGCGAGTGTTTGTAAAAACTGTTAATACACTCGTGAAGTGTTTGAAAATTCCTTGAATGTGACACTTGAGAGCTAAAGACAACAAAGACAGAAAATGCTTAGTGTATTTGTGCAGGAAACAAGAAGTATTTTCACTATTTTGTGCTGCAGTTCTCTTTTCTAAAGGCAAAAACTCTAAACTTGTCCTTCAAAGTGTGATAGAATCTCACCTCCTGTAAGTTCAACCAGCGTTTTTGAATATGTTTGCATACTCACGGACTGTGTTTCTTACTCCAGCTCTCTAATAATGTGAGAAACTGTACTGAGCTTTGAGGTGCAGCATTCCAACCAGGGGATCATTAGCAGTCAAACTAGGACTTAACCGCTAAGCCAAAATAACGATCGTACTCCAGGAAAGATCTGGGAACGACCAACACGCAGAGTCAGCCTCCCTTTCTTCTTCTTTCGCTCTTTTCATCTGCTTTTTCTTTTTTTCTTTTTAAAAAGCAGAGGAGCTGAAGTCTTTGAAAACTGACCTGAGAGACGGAGAGAGACGGGGAGACAGAAGCAAAAGAGAAACGTGGGGGGAAAGGTTTTAGCGTCGCACAGGCAAACTCAAGGGTCCACAGCATTAACGGGGAGAGGGCTTCAAAGCTGCTGACGTCACGCGTGCAGGAGCCCCGGCAGCACAGAAATGAAAAGAAAAGCTCACCGTTCTTCTTCAGGTGCAGAATCCAAAGATAAAGTCACTGAGTGTCATGTTATTTATTAAAAGATGAAAAGTTGCAGTTATCATCTCTGACAGTTTGATATAAATAAATACCAATTTCCTGTATTTTATCTCAATGCTTCGACACAACAGGGATTCAGCAGCTCATAAAAGCTTTGACTCGCCTGGAATTTACAAGAAGAACCAGATTGTGAACATTTTGGGAAATTTGCTACTTTATTTTCTCTCCAAGAGTGAGAGCCATCCATCCATGCATGCATCCAACCATTGAGCTGTTTTCTTCCACTTATCTGGGGTCAGGTCTCAGTGGCAGCAGGTTAAGCAGGGTATTTAAGATGTCCCTCGTCCCAGTAATGCTTTCCAGTTCCTCCTGAAGGGACATGGAGGTGTCCCCAGACCAGATGAGATATCTAATTTCTCCATTGAGTTCTGGGTCTACTCCGAGGTCTCATCCCAGTCAGATGGAGGGCGTCCAGGCATATTTGTCAACCTGGAGACCTCCAAAACAGGGAGGATTTTGAAACTAAAGCAGGTGTCAGGAGGTTCAGGGGTCCTTTTTAGAAAAGTTTGAGTTTTAGACTTTGTTTCCTGCATTCTGGAGACTTTTAAAGAATAAAAAATAACAAAAATAGCTCATGAGTGCATATCTGTTTTTTGCAAACAGATGCTGATAGGTGACCTGTAAGTGATAATGAGACCACAGTATTTTAGACTTCACCTGGTCCAGTTTCACATTTGTTTGCAAAAACACACAAAATGAGACTTCAAACTAAATAAGAATTCTTCTTTTCAGTGTCTGAAATTAGGTTTCTTTCTTTTAGTCCTTTTTATAACCCAAACTGTGAGCTTTCTCTAAACTTACCCTGCAGCATTGGCACATTATAAAACTAAAAGTTAGTTGAAGAGATAAAGACACAACATGTACAAATCTAGCGAGTTTTGCAAATCAAAGGTTCCTTTCTGGGCACAACCCTAACTCACTGAAGAGACGGAGGACGACGAGATGCGAACGGGCACGAGCAGCTCTGTTCCTCATCACGAAACATTCGTTGTAGCTGTTTTGTCCGTGTGGAAACAGTCGACTGTTTCATGAGTCATACAGCTTATTATTTGTCATAAATCGGGGGAATTGTGACCCTGAGAGGAAACTAAGAGAGGCCAATGAAAAACAGGAGTCTCCTGGAAAAATCCAGTCCAGGAAGCATCCTAATCAGAAACCAAAAACTCAGCCTGTCTCTCAGGCAGATCCCAGCCACGCTACAGAGGAAACTCATTTTAGCTGATTGTGTCCGTGATCTCATTTGTTTGGCCGCGACCCAAAGCTCATAACCAGGGGTGATGTTGGGACGTAGATCGACTGGCAAATTGAAAACTTACCAACATTTAATTCACTAATCATCAAAGATGTTACCAGGTTTGAAACCACTGTGACGGTGCAGAGACCAGAATCACTACTGATCAGATCTGACAAACATGAGCTGTAACCAGAGACGCTTCACAGAAGTGTTGAGTTGATTGGATAAAGTCTTTTTTCACCAAGAAGTAGATCTAACCTGTTACCAAAATCACATGGAGAAGAAAACAGGGTAGTAATCCTGCACACTGTCAGAGTTTATAAGAGACACAAGGTTTCAGTCACGGACCTTCATCAGACATCAGATTCACATTGTAAAACCCAGAGGGGAACCAAATCTCACATCAGCAGGTTTTTGATGTAATAACTGACTCAGATGTTTGAGATTTAGAACTGCTTTTTGATTGGTTATCGCACCCTGTGGCTTACAATAAGTGCAAAGATGTGTTATTGTCTCACATTGTGAATTTGATGCTTGTCGAACGTCGACGACTGAAACCTTGTGTTTCTAATAAAATAATGGTGTGCAGAGTTTCTACCCTTTTTCCACATTTTGTCTAACAGATTATATTTTTGGTTACCCTCTTGTACATGTGCATGCTAGTTAAGCTGTACGAGACAAGCTTAACAAATCGCCTACTGACTTTACTTCCTGTCTTTGTCTGTTTTCTGTCACCTGTGTTTCATTGTTCATTAGTCTCTTGTGTTAGTCTCTTGTGTGTTTTCGCTCGTTCACTTTCAGGTCATCTGTGTCCGTCTTCCAGTCCTGCAGCTTTCCAGTGTTTCTATCTCTGATTTCTTTTTTACTTGGACTTCCCAGCTGCTTTTAGTCATTATTTTGTGTTGCCCTGTCTGCTTGCACATAAAGTATATTTATTAAGTTAACTTTTGTTCATGTTTGTATCTGCATTTGGGTCCACCTTTAAACTGAACTCTAGAACTCTAGTTCTGCAGTTAGTGGTGACTTTAAGGCTGTCGTGGTGACAGAATTTCTTTATTTGGTTTGGACCAGTAGCACATCATGCACTATTAGTACCTTCTGTTTGTTTTTGCAAATTATTTTAAAGATGAATGTAGCTATTTAGTGCAGTAATCTTAAGTTTAATGTTTTCTGTCAATATCTTTATGGTCTAAACAAGTTAGCAGCTTGTTGCTTGTCATAGTTACACAATGTTGCAAATTAATTCCTCCAGTTTGACCATTTCTTTTTCACATGTAACTATATCATTACCTCCAGGACATGTCTATCAAATCATTAACATACACTCAGAGCAGAACCATCCATCTTCTGTTGGAAACTAGAGTTAACACAGTCACATAGTTTTTCTTAACTGTCCCTCAATATTACAGCATTAGTTTAACGTCGCCAGCAGGTGGTCGGAGCCATACAAGCCATGCTAGTGCTAACATGCATGCATGCTAACATGCTAACACTGAGTTCAACAGATAAGCTGTAAAATAAACACTAAAGCAACATAAAACATGGCGAAACTTGTAGTGTCCTAGTTTGAAGTCGGGTCATGGACGGCTGGTACTGATCGATCTTTGAGTTGAACTTTTGCTGACCCTCGTATTGCCTGTCACATTTTTGAAGCGTTGATTCATTAATTTAAGATGCATTTAAGTATAAAACAAGAAGGAAGTTAGCAGTTAGCAGACAGCAGTTGTTTTGGTTGGTTGTCACAATTTCAGTTATTGCAACAGCCGAGCTGCATGTTCATATAAACTGTGTTTTACATTTTCTGACTGTGCAGCTCTGGTTCTGCTTCTGTCATCGAGCTCTGGCAGGGTTCAATATGAACTTCGCTTGAGGCAGACATCCTTTAATTGGCCTGTCGATGGCAGATTGACAGTTTTCCCGTCACTAATACAACACGAACCTTTTTTCCTCACTTTGGACACTCACCAGGCTGTGGTTGCTTTTTGGTTTTATATATCATATGTATCTGGAGAAAACATGGCAAGAATGTCAAGTTTCTCATAAATTATTCACCAGTAAATACATCTTAGTTGATATAAAGTCTTTTATTTCTACAGACCATGTCGTACCCTCCAGGTCTCCGCCTCCATGTTGGTGGAAGTTTGTGACAGAAGTGTAAATCCTCTCTGTATACGGTGCTATACCTCCACTTGGTTTCCTGTGGCTCTATAAGCTGGAACTCAGTG
>JAJHUR010081948.1:0-11461 GCA_027495735.1 Lutjanus campechanus | reverse complement strand
TGTAACAACAATGCACTTTATATTCAGGAATAGCCTGTTGTTTTATTAAATCCAGTCTTGATTTAACATCTTTTTTTCATTTGGTTAGACTCTCCTGAATTCCCTCTGCTTAAACAGCCTGAGTTAAAACTTTTTAAAACAATAAGTGTCTCTGTGCTGAACAACAGACAGAACCAATGAATGGACCAGTTAGACTGTTAAGAAAATGATGATGCTCTCATTAAAAATGTAAATGTGTTAGAATGTTATCAGATTATTATTTAAGTAAAATCAAAATTATATATATATATATATTTAAATATATTTATAAATGATCAAAGGGCCAGACTGAGCTCATTAAACGGCCAGATTAAGCCCACGGGCCGCCAGTTGAATATGCTAGGTGTAGATGACACAGATAATTATGTTGAAAATCAAGATTTTGAAAAAAGTATATTCAAAAAACAAAACAGTTAAACATAACAGTTAGTTTAGCATTTTACAAAGTTGTAAGACTTTGTACAAAGCCTGTAATCAACACTGAGGTCCACAGTTTTCAGATTGCAGCATCCAAAGTTGTAATACATCATGAGGACACTTGGTGGCGACAACGCTTTTTTGTTTCAGCCAAGCTGCAACTACAGTCAGCTACAAATAGTCTAGTTGTAGGTCACATTCACTAAATATTGAAATCCTGTTGTTTTTCTTGTTTGTGTGTTTTTTTGTTTTTGTTTTTGTTTTTGTTTTTGTTTTTTGAAAACATTGTTACCAGCAGCTGCCAGGGTATTTTAGTGTCTGAGACTTTGGGCCTCCCCTCAGACCGCCCATAGTTTCACTCAAATCCTGGATGTCTTACTTTTAAGTGTACATCTATCATACAAGTTATTTAAAGAATGAAATATACAAAGTATAAATCAAAAAGTCACTATAACAATGAGAACTGCTTCAGTTTGTAGAGCCTACAAGCAAGTTTGCTACTGGCTTGAAAATGAGTGCGACACCTGGAAATGGCTATATGATATAAAGCAATTATATAACATAACTGCACTTACATCCAGCAGCTAGACGTCTTCAGTGTTCGGATAACAAAATGGACACTGATTTACTGTAATGCAGAAGAGAATTATGAAATTATAGTCTTTTTCATGGGACACATAAAATGAGGTGCAGGGTTGGATTCGGCCTGTGGGCACTGAGTTTGAAACGTGCCATAAATACTCAAAGATCGAGCCAGTATTCTCTAATATTGCTATTTTACGTAACTTCAGACTACAGCAGATACATAAAAAGGCATTTATTAGCTTCTGACTCTAGGAAAATGGGGAAAACAGTAAAATTCCCCCTAACTGCATCTCTGAACCCTCTCTTTAACCAAATCACAAACATTTAGGCAATTCTATGTGATCTCCTTTTGATAACTAATGCAATAACTAATGTTATTTTTTCACTTCCATTCACTGAGCCTCCCCTGAAACTGTTTGTAGCCCCTCTGGGAGGCCCGCCTCCCACTTTGAAAACCTCTGATTTAAATCAAATGTGCACTGGTAAAGCCCATGGTAATATTATGCTGTTAAAAGAGGAAAGCAAACACATTTAGCTGCTCTGCCACTCCTGTTATTCACTCTCATTATATTTTTACATTCTTTATTTTTTCATGGCCTGGGGGAAATGGCCACTCGGATGCCATTGTGTCATGTACAGTCAGTTTGACATACTCAAGGATGGCACGGAGCCATTGTGCAACTGCTGTTGTCCTACACAACCTGTTTAGAGTCTGTAGAGGTCCAATCATTCAAATTAAACAGGCTGTGTGATTTTAGTAATGCTTCGCTAAGGGGACTATGTGTTGAAAAAGGTCTGTGAATTCTAAAATATCGTAAAAGCCTACAACTTTTAACCATTAAACACCAGCTCAAACCCTAATTTCAACCCTCACTCTGGTCTCTTTTCGTAGAAAGAAATCAATTTGTAGAATTTTACAATATCTTGTTTTGCTCTCTTCGTCCTGTGAAGAACACACATCCCAGCGTGAATACCAGCATGTTTGTAATCATGGTTATTGAAGTGGCTGGTTGGATCCCGTTATCATATTTTGTTTTTTCTAATTATCTGCCCTCTTACACAGCAGGTCACATTACTGGTCCTGTTACAACGGTTGAAACGTTCAGTCCCGCACTGATTAAACACACATTTGATGAGAATGTGAATTTGCTGAGGGAAAGTAATCACAGTTCTCTTGTCGGCAGCGTGTGGAGGCGTCATTCAGCGGGCTCAGGGTCACATCGCCCTGGAGGGTTACCCAACAAATGCCCGGTGTGAATGGACGGTGCAAATGGAGCGGGGCAGCAGCATTGAGCTGAGGTGGGTCACTTATTATTTAAAAGCTTTTACATGCATGGAACAAACATGGAGAGACAGAAAAATGATCAGCCTTTATTTGTAAAGGCAGCACACGCGATTATGCTTTCAAAGTGACATCAGTGAGAAAAGCAAACTTAGGGATTTTTACCATCGATGTTAGGATTAATTAAAGTGCTGGATTTGAGGGTAATTTAGAGTTAGGATTTATATTTAGTCAGAAAACACCATTCGTGAGACTTCATGTCCTACCAAAAAAAATAATTATTAATACCAACACTCTAGTTCCTATCTTTCGGTGAAAGGATTTATATATTATATATATTAAAGTTGTGTCCCAGATTTCCATCAACACTGTCAGATTTTTACAAAAGCATGATTTTAATCAGGCACAAAAAGTTGTAGCAATACCCTAAAGACCACTTGCTCACTTCCTGGTTAAAAAACAGTGAGAATACTGCTCAAGCATTCGTAAACTTTCTATTTTTAGACAAATTCATTAAATAATATTGGTAATAATATTGCTATGTGTCTCAACCAAAACATATCAACTCCTAGCCTTTCTAAATCAAGGCTAAATCAGAATTATCGTTTAGAAAACTGTATTTTGATTAGCATCCGGGGAACGTTTAACAACTTTAAACTCTCACTCATTACGACTAAGCTGCGAAACAAGAAAATGTAACATTTTGTCAGTATCAGCTCTGTCTGATTTTCCAATGATTGCACATTTAATTAAAAAAAAAATCACTTGGAGGTTGGCTCCTTAGAAGGTTTAACAGCCAAGAGTTTGATCTTTTAAAACAGATTTCCCAGCATAACTTAATAGTAAACCCACTCATTAAAATATGAGTTCATCCCAATTCTCAAGGACGAAACATTGCTTCAAAATACTCCAGAATATGTAGATATCTTTTTTAAATTCTTGCAAGACTCTGGATCACATCTAAAGATTATTTGATATACTTTAAACCAGGTCAAACACTAAGTCAACGGTTGCCTCATTTAGTACACTGTGTCCAGATACATGTTGCATATGCATTAGATTAAATATCTTACTATGCCCTCATACCATGCATTGAAATATGTGGCCTCAGTATTTGGCTAGAATATGATCAAACCACCAGAAAAGTGATGCATGTGGCATTCAAAATACAGCATCAGTCACACCGGAAAAATATCTTACCTCTTTATTCTGACAGTGTCAGAGTGGTCCCAGTCCAGAGTTGAGATATGCTCCAGATTTGTCATCTTACAATATTGGGACTGGAGAATATCCAACATGGATTTCATCATATCCACACAAAACTAACTCTGGGGTATTTTGAGTAGAAAGAAAATTACTCTGTGGTGATTTGAGATATACGCCCAGTGTCATACAAAACACAGCTAACAAATCCACACGGATCTGTGTGATGAGTATCAGCTGACATATGAAGATTTGCATGGTTTTATTCAGTGCAGAATCCCGCAGAGGCCAAACTACATTTATTTATTTTTTTTGGATACTATTCTTCTTTAATCTGCAATTGGACACAGAGGAGACCGAAACAGTGTCACTCTGCCAGTGAATGTTGAAGCAAACGGTTTATTAAATCTAGACATTTCAAGAAATAGTGTCAGGTATGTGTAGCCAAAATTTAACAGTTTAGTCTCACTGATGAAAAAACAATTAGAAGAGGCAGATGCAAAAAGGGTTAAATGTGCAAAAAGTGACAAGATGTGACAAAAAAGTGAACATTTAAATTATAGGACCATCGTCTGCACAACTCTGCCGCTGAAAGCAGAGTGTATGTCTCTGCATGAGCCCACATGATTGTACCTGTTAATGCAATTCTGCACCTTTAAGACTGATGGTAGAGGGAAACTTCAGCACTTCTCATGTGGATGTCCAGTCAGTGTTGCTGGTAAATGTAGTTAATTAAAGCGGTAAATTCCTCAGCATGTCCTGTATTGAAAACTGAGTTTTCCTGCTCACAGAGCTCTGCTGCAGTGCCTACATGTACCATGATGCATTGCAGGTGAACTTCTGATGCCCACATCCATGTTCCCATGATAGCTTCACCTTGGTCCATAACTACATTTACCATCAACACCGACTGGAATTCCACCCAAAAAGTACCAACGTTTCCCTTTTAAGTCTTTTGAATTGGAATGAAAAATCAGTGAAGCATAACTTATCTTTGGTTACGCTGCAGGTTTTCACTGCTCAGTCTGGAGTCTAACCATAACTGCCGTTACGACTATGTCGAGGTGCGTGACGGCGACAGTCTGAGCTCCCCTGTGATTGGCCGGTTTTGTGGGGACCAGCTTCCTCCTCCAGTAAAAAGCTCTGGGAACACGGTGCACATCCTCTTCACCTCAGATGGCTACAACAACTTTGATGGCTTTGTTCTTACTTTTCAGGAGAGTTCAGGCAGGTACAACCATTGTTACTAATGTGAATGCTACCTCAGGTAATGCTGGACTACAATGCATTATAATGTAATGCACTGTAGTCTGCTGATGCATTATACAAGGTGGAATCAACATAAAACGACTAAGAATGTATCAGTCTGATATATTCTTATTAATATACTGAATATATACTATAGATACTGTAGATATTTCTGATACTTTTATCATGAATGCATGAAGTCTCTCCAGTCATGCAGCACCTATCTTTGTTTGCATGCACCATATTTGCCCCTGGGCCTTTTCCTTTTATCCTGCTGTGTGTGTACAGTCTCCTATACAGGGCAGTGATGTGAGACGGATAGTCAGCGAGACAGATTTGTCATACTCATCTCTCTCCATTTGCCCTCTTTGAAGCAAATTATGCATCTAACTTGCATCCCATTTATCCAGTCTTGTCCCTCCTGGACATTAACTCTTGCTAGCTAACCTGAACATATAATAGTGGTACAGCCAGAATGGATGTTAGAGCCAATATTTCTGTAAAGATTACTGCAGTAAGTCAAAGAAGGGGTTAGTTATTTTAACATATAATTCATTGTGAGGAAAAAATACTTGGTAAGGGTAAAAAGGTAACGGTCAACTTTATTGTTGTCACTGCTTCACCGTGCTACAAACAGACCAAACTAAAACACAGTGTTTTTTTTAGACAGACAGCAATTAAAGGGGTTAAATTCTTTCCTCATTCAATTCCAAACATTTAATGTCATTGGGATACTCTCCAGTCAACAACATGCAACTCGTGGGGTCCCCCAGGGCAGTGTCCCAGGGCCATTGTTCTTTTTACTATGCATGTAAGATAACCTGCTTATGTGCTCTCTTTCTTCATGCACACAATGCTGTAATATTAGTATCATCTGAAAGACAAAATTTTAGTTAAAAATATGCAGATCATTGAGATTCAAAGTACACAACTTGTTACTTGTTACATCCAACCAACCAACTGGTTGTCATACAGTTGTTGTCAGGATTAAATGAAAAATGCTTTTTCTTTTAACCCATTTTGATGATACATGTCCCAAAAATATCGTCACAGTTCCAGTCATCGAGAATCCAGTGTGTCCACACCCAGAGACACTGACGAATGGACATTTGCTGTTTGAATATGGCCCAAAAGAGGAGTTTGTATCTGTAAAGTACAACTGCGTTCCACCCTTCACACTGATTGGCTCCCAGCAGAGGTCCTGTCTGCCAAATGGCAAGTGGAGTGGGACAGTTCCCACATGTGTAACAGGTACATTTTCACCAGGTGGCTTCTGATCCTCATGTCATGTGTTTGTACAGTATAATAAAAAGCCACACAATGCATTTAACAGTGGAGTTGGTCCCTTTTCTCTCTCAAGCACATACTCACACAGGCCAGACAAGCAGAGTGCGGTGTTCCCGTCCACCCAGATTGCTCAATGGATACCACAGACGTGCCACCGACACAGCTGGAGGTGCAGAGACCATTGAGTTTTTCTGCAAAAAGTCCTACATTCTGAGCGGAAACCACCAGACTACGTGCCTCTCTAATGGAACCTGGAGTAGCAAACCGCCCAAGTGTGTGAGAGGTAGCCATTTTCGAAAATACATTAGGGTTGGAAACACACAGTTACACACAGAGTGTAGGCTATTTTTCTACTGTATCGCAATGTGAGGACGGCAGAAAAAGTTTCCAACGTACAGTTAGTCTATTCGTTTATCTGACATCTTAATTTACCAGATAATTTGCATATCCTGACTTGTGGAAAAACAATTTAGGAATTATAGCAGCATGATAAGTGTGCAGTAAACAAGGCCATTTGTTTGTATCAGTAATGGTGTTGAATTTTTCTTTATAATGAATATGTTCGTCCTTTACATTCTCTGCATAAAACTGCTCCAATTTACAATGAATGACTTTACAGCTATTCATGTTACTGAAATCAAACTGTTTCTGCAATAGAGGCTCAGAAAGTGATTCCTTGTGCACTAATAGTCTCCTGTTTTTTGTTTCTGCAGCATGTCGAGAACCCAAAGTGTCTGAACTTGTGCAACAACGTGTTGTGAAGGCATCAAGGTAGCCACCATGACCCTGTCTGCATTGAACAATTTTGGTTGTGGATATATAGCTCATATTAGTTTTCCTACATTTAAAAATAACTAAAATTATCAACAGAGTATAAAGAAATAACTGTTTTGACATCTATGCATTGTGTTGCAGAGATCTCTGCTGAGGTTAGCATGCTAACCACCTAACCCTGGCCCGTCCTGTCCTGTAATACCACTTTGTACCTCAAGAGGTGATAATCTGATGTATATCCCAGGCCTTCCCCATTAGTTTCAGCTGGGAGATGTAGTACGAATGGCAAGTTTGCTATGTTACACAAGCTCTCTTGGCTTTTATAGTCTTAACATTTTTATGCCTATAACAGAAAAGAACAGAAAAATAAAACCCTACGCCTTCTGAATTCAAGTTTCTTTCTTTTATCAAACTAATAATGGCTTGATTGTCTTGTTAATTCATTGTAAAACACATTCAGTTCAAACTTGACGGAAAGAAAAAATACAACTCAGCCTTCTCGGTTAGTCCTCCTGATTTTCCCAGGAGACTCCTGTTTTTATTGCCCTCTCCCTATTTCCTCCCAGGATGTACTTCTCCCAATTTCTGACACATTTTCTCACCTGTTTTTCCTTTTCATTATCACAACCTGTTTCTGACACTGTACAGTGTATATAAGCCCTACAGGATTAGAAAAGTCTGGTGTTTCCACCCAGACAACGATGCAGCTAAAAAGTCTTAAGAGTTTCTGTTTCTCAAGTTTTAAAGGAAAGAGGCATGCATTTTTTTTTAAATCGTCTTTTCTTTGCTTCTAGGTGCAGGGGTGAAAACTTGAAATTAAACTGATGAATATTAGTTTATGCCAGAGATTTAGTTCATGCTCGAGGGACAAATTGTTCTGTATTAATCAGCATAAAAATGCTGCTGCACTGTACTTATTATTTTGTTTTCAGTCTTTAAAAGTCACCAGAATGCAGGAAACATCTCTGAAACTCTAATATTTTTGTATCGAAATCCTCCCTATTTTTGAGGTCCCGAGGTTGGCAAGTATGTTCTCCACTGCTCCAACAATGTGGAAATATTCTGGCTCCCTGCTGTCTCTTGGATGCCGCAACTCCCTCTTGGTTCTCTCCTGCTCGACACTTCGCCTGAACCTGCTGTCTCTTCGTTGTCCCTCGAGTCAGAATGCTGAGCCCGGTTCCGTTAGCCGCTTGACTGGCTACCATTCTGGTGCCCATTCTGGCGCAGCTCCCCGTTGGCATTCTCCGCTGGGTCCCCCTCGCTCTGAGCCTGAAAACCTCCCCCTTTCAGTGGCCCAATGCTCCCATGCTAGAGGTGTAGGCACCAACATGCCCCAGTGCTCTTTGCTCCAAGTCAGTCAGTAGAGTCAGTTAATAGGACCACGACTGGCTGCACAGTTAACTGAGGTCACTAGCTAATGGCAGCTACAGTTAGCAGCAATTAGCAGCCACTCTAGTGAAATGCTGCCCCCCATTTGTTTGGTTTTTGAATGTGACAGGTATGGCATTTTTACATACTGTACCTTTAAGACAGAGTGTTTTTTTTTCTCCCTCACAGAGAGAATCCAGGCCAAAGATTCTCATCCAGGTACAACATGCACGATCTGCTGTCAGCTCGTTTTATTCCACTCACACTGGATAAAGAGTCGAGAGTAGACGACGCTGCCTCCATGGACCTTCCTCGTGGCTTTCACCCGGTCTACACGAGCATTGAGTACAAATGTGCCTCCCCGCTCTACCAACACACAGGAAGCTCCCGACGCACCTGTCTCAAGACTGGCAGATGGAGTGGACGCCATGTTTCCTGCTCACCAGGTGAGAGCAGGAACCTTATAGACCCAGTCAACAGAAATGTGTGTTTAATGAGAGGCTACATAGCATAAAACATGACATATATGACATAAAAAACATATTGCTCCTTTAACAAATTGCTCCTCTAACAGTTGACTTCATAAGTAATAAAACACCTCGTTACTAAATTCAACAAACTGATGGGTTTTGCTGCTAGAAAGCACGACTCGGTCTGGTTTGACCAATACGCCGACCTTACAGTGACTAATGGTAGCAAATGTGAGTAAACTTTAGAAAGATTTTGCTTTTTAAGTTAACAAAATTAGTTTTTCATGTTTTTTGAGTGTGAAAGTTAATTATTAAACCTTGGAAATGGTAGGTTGGTAGTCATTCATTTACGGCTGAAAGCTGAAGAGGAGCCTTCTAAGTAGGCATCATGGGTATTTTGTCAAATTTATGACTCTTCTCTACTCGTGTTAGTTTTACACCACATCTTAAAGTTAGAGGAAGTCACTCAGTAGAGTGCAGATCTCCATCAGGTAACCCAAGAAGAATATTTGGATGTAACTCAAATTTAATTATTTTCTTAGTAATTACAATAGATTACAATTCTATTTATTTTGTAATTTAATTACATGTAACTAGCTACATAAAAGTAGTAGTCAGCAGTCTGTATAAGTTGGGGATTATATAGGTTTTTAAATGTTTTTCAAAAATAAATAAATGAATGTGCCCAAAAAATTATTATCCTGATGAGTCCAGTATCATACAAGATTAGCTACGGACAAGTTCCAGCCCCGCTGGTCACTAGTGGAGATCATTTATTAGCATCCCGTAATTCCCACTTTTGGTCATAGTTACATGGGTCCTCTTTGAACTAATAGTTTTTTGCAGAGACTTATATGAATAGATACCACTTTAGATACCACTGTCTCATTTGTATGTAAATATGAAGCTAGACCCAGCAGCCAAACTGTCAAACTATTCCTTTAAGTGCCCTAAATTCAAAGAGTGCCACAGGAATGAGTTCTCAGACCTGGAAATGAGGTGGCACTTCTGGTACGTGCATCTAAAAAGTCAAAGGGTATTTTTGAACGCACTGTGAAAAAAAAAAGAAGAAGAAGAAGAAAAAGGAAGTAAAGTAAATTATCTCAATGAAACATTCTTAGTAAAACTTTTTCAAAACTGAGCTGGGCTCAAAACTCCAAAATCTATTGAAGTAATTTGCCTTGAAATGTTGAGCCCTCTCTGTGCCTTTTTTTTTGTTGTTTACCTGAAATAAAGTCTCGGATAACACAAGCTTTTTCACATTTTTCTCTACAACAAGAAATACATCAGTAAATACCCCACTCATGAATTCTTAAGCTTTTATGTGTCTTTTTTTTTTTAAAAAAAAAAAAGCTCAGTTGCTCAATGAGACTACAGAGGTTGTCAGGAACATTTAACGTCATCATGTCCAACACCAGCTGCTTAGTGGTGGTGATGTTAAAGTCATGTGACTGTTAGCTGTGTACGTTAGCCCTTTACTTCTCGCTTCAAAAATCATAAAAGTGGTGTTCATTTGTGAAGATTATCTTGTTGAACAAAAGGTGTAAGGATCGTAAACTTTTGTTCACCACAGAGTTTATTTTCTGCTCTAATCCAAAGGTGAATGGAAAAGTCTCACAGGCTTTTTGTGCAGGGAACCACAGTGATAATAAAAAGTACATCATCCTTGCAGCACTGTATTGTCCTCAGCCGTGCAAGGTCTCTTATTTTGACTGATTAGTCTCCGGTCATGTGGAGACTGTGCTTGACTGACATCTGACCCTCTTGCTTGTTTTGTTCTACCTGTTTTTAGACAATTGATACCTATAATTTTATGGTTTGTGAAGTTTGGTGAACTTATGAAACTGCAGCACAGCTTCATCCAACCCCAACCCGAGCAGAAGTCGAATTCACCAGAAAAAGTAGGAACACCTGCGTCTGTGTGCTGGCCTTAAGTGTCTAAAAACATTTCTCCTTGAAAAGAAAAAGGCAGAAGTATTATGTTTACCTCAGTATTACCTTGAATTTACATGAAAAAGTTTTAAACTAATGTTGTCCGTGGCTTTTTAGTGCCAGTTTGTTATAAATTCACATTTTTAACACACTCTCTCTCTCTCTCCCCTCTGCCTGTTACCTTCTCACAGTTTGTGGCAAATTCGATTCATTTAGTCCACTCAACCTCGCAGACACTCAGTGGCCGTGGCACGCAGCCATCTATATCCGCTCACCTCCCGATCACACTGGCAGCACCCACAGGCCACGTGGAATATCCGTGTCCAACCAGCAGGGGGCCTCAGAGGAGTCCACATTCTGGTACCTGGCCTGCAGCGGGGCTCTGCTCAGCCAGCGTAGCGTCCTGGTGGCAGCTCAGTGTGTGGTAGACAAGGACACGCAGCAGACCCTTCACCCAGCGCATGTGAAGGTTGTCACAGGCGTGCAGTACCAGACATCCAAGGATGGGCTGAAAAGCCTGCACCACCTCAGGGTACAAGTGCTGCCAGTCAGAGGAAATCCATTTTATACTGTTGCTTTTATTTGACTTATTATGAAGTTTGTAGAAAAATTAAACCTTTCCCCATGGTGATGCTTTGAGAGTCAATATCATGATGTCATATAATTTCCCAGAAAGCTAGATTTGATATTGAGACATAATTTCATATCAGAACACGTTTAGATGTGAAGGGATTAATGAGTGTAAAGATGTTCAGATGTGGAAGTTCAGATATAGTGATTTAATATTCCATAGCTCTGACGAAACCAAATCTAATTGACAAGACTGTTAAAACAAAAACAAAACCAAAGAACAAGT